>BQNB010004437.1:64161-107802 GCA_026074375.1 Tanacetum coccineum | reverse complement strand
TGAAGAGCATTTTTTGCATCTATTAAGATCATTAACGGTATTTTGATGTGCAATTTTGCTTTCATTAATCTCTTGAGTAAGAGACGTGTTTGCTTTCTTTAATTGTTTTTGATTCTTTTTGTTTTCATCAATGTCAGCTTTTAAGTCTTTAATTAAAGAAGCAAGCAAAACACGTTCTTTCTTAACATCCTGGTCAACCTTTCCTCCATCATCACTCATATCCGATGAATTAGGAGTGACATTGCTATCATCCTTTTCCATCACATATGAATCATTAGGAAATTCAAGTTGCTCAGTATGTTGTTTTTCAACAGCAAACACAGTATATTCAGCAGTGTATGGTACCTCAGCCATTGGCTCTATGTAATAGAAAGGTGTGATATCTGTATCATTCCCAGAATTTCTTTTTTCATTGCATTCATTCCCTGGCCTACTTCTTTTATTTCCAGATGTGTTGTTTTCTTTCCCATAGCTTTGACCATTCATTGTCTTCCTGCAATCATTCTTTGAACTTTTTGCATTCCCTTTGTCTGATACTATCCCACCGCTTTCTGTGTTTCCAGAACTAGCATCCAATGCTTTGACCTCTTGAACCTTGCACTCTTGAATCTGCAACTTTCTCTCATTCAACCTCTTCAACCTTTTCTGAATCTCTTGTGCCCATGAAGTGCTCTTTCAACAATACATTTCTCAATGGAGTCCATGTTTTGAATTAATATTTCTTTGAAGGTTTGAGCTTCCACTTGAGTGTAGTCTTGGAAGTACTCTCTTGCTTCACGAGCCTCGTACTCGTAATTGGAAGTCTTTAATAGCTTTGAATGAAAGAACTTCTGGAATTGTGTTTTGAGCATTCCTAAGACCTTCTTGGAATCCTTTTCGTGAAGTGTTTCTTTGTTGAGTTGCGTTTCAAGGTTTTCCATGTTGTGCTTTAACTCATACTTGAAAGTTTTGACGTCTGTACCAAAGAGTCGAGGAAATTCTTGTTGAAACAAGAGACAGTTAGGGAAAGTCTTCCTTTCGAGACGTTGAGTGCGTTAAATTTGTTCATGGAGCTCTCTTTCAAAATCTTTGTTTGCTTACGCATTCGTTGTATCTCTTGTTCCTCTGAATCCAAACACAAAGATAAAGTATATTTCTTTTCCATTGAATCTGATTGTGTTGTGAAATAAATTACGGATCTTAAGTAGATAAGATTTGTGTTGTGGTATGTTGATGTTTGAAATCGTAGTAAAGGTACTAACTTTGAAAGTTATTTGTCGTTTAGCAATGAAAGTTGTAAACTTTAACGTATGTTTGAGTGTTTTGAATGAAAAGGACTAATAGTGCAAACTCTACGTCGTTAAAGGTTGAAACTTGAAATGAGATAACACACGTTATGCCTTTTAATAAACCAAGGACGAACTTTGAAAGCACTTTCACGTTAAGGGTTTAACAAGAAAGACTTAACAAGGACTAACTATGAAAGATGTTCCAGTGAAGAGTTGTAAAAAAAATTAAGAAAAATATGTCAACAACAAGATTCAAACTTGGGTCACAAGAATGGGGACACAAATACTGAGCTAGCTAACTGCGATGGAATGCTGGATTTTAAATATTTCATTCGCTGGAATTTCTTTTCTAGGTTCGCTTGATGCAAACTATCACTCGCTGCTATAGGGGGTTGATCGGTTCGGTTATCAGGTTGCTCGGTTAGTTGGTTAAAAAAAATTGAGTCAATCCGAAAACCGAACCGAACCTAACTAGAATTCAACCGAACCAAACCGAAAACCGAATTTGAAATCGGTTCGGTTTTCGGGTTAACCCGATAAACCGAATTACACCATTTATTTAAAAATAATAATAATTACATAGATATTTAGAAAAAAAAATATTAAACTAAAAATATTTTTTTATATGAGGATAAAATTTTAATGATGTTTTTATATACATAAATATATAAAAAGTATATATATTTATTTAAATTCGGTTTTCGGTTCAGATTGTCAAACTCATATCCAACCCGAAAACCGAATTCACAGTTCGGTTTGGTTCGGTTTTAGCAAATTCGGTTCGATTATTAATTCGGTTCGATTGTTTTCGGTTCGGTTTCGGTTTTTCTGCTCACCCCGGCTGCTATTCTTAAATATGTCACTCGCTAGTATTTAATTTTCTCCTTCGCTCGATACAAGAAATTTTCAGATTCGCTTGATTAAAAAAATGTCATTCGCTTGTCTTAACAAATTTGCCAGTCGCTCGAATTCAGAGAATTTGTCAGTCGCTGGAAAAGAAATTTTTTTCATTCGTTCGTTACTTTTTTTAAAAACGACGTTCGCTTATTTCGTAAAACTTGGTTTGCATGTTTGATTTTTTTTATCTCGTTCGGTGGATGCAAGACCAAAACTAGGTTCGCTAGTTTATGTAAGGTTCACTTGAATCAAGTGATCAACTAAATTTCCATTCTTTAAACTTCACCACATCTACAAAAGATCCCCAAATCAAGAACCCTAAATTGAAAACCCCAAATCAAGAACAGAAAAACCTAGAAATTATGAAATAAACTAGGAAAATGAGGGCCCGAATCCTGAACAAAAAGGGGGAAAAACCTAAAATCTTTTAAAAAATAACCATACGGGAAAATTTTTCACTCTAAACTACCTCTATGGGACAAATAACGAAGAATGAAAAAGACTAGAGCCGAAAACGGAGTTCGTTTTGACCCAAAAACGAGTCAAAAAAAAAAAAAAACAAAATCGTATCCTGGGGACCGTGCTTTAAAAGACAAAAAGTTGTAAAAATGACCCTACGGAAAATTTTTATATTTTTACCTACAAACTAGTGATAAAAGAAAATTTTCTAAAAAGCAAAATTTTTTTTTGATAATTTTGGTATTTTTTATGAATTAAATAAAGCTTTTACTAAATTGTTAATCATAAAAAATAGTAAATTGATTTACGAAAAAATTCTCGAAATAAATTTTCTAAAAATACTTTTACAAATTAACAATCATACGAATAAAAATAAGAAAATCGAAGTTTGCTTACTAATATTAAGACCCCGAATAGTTGTATGCTTATTAAGCTTAAAGGGCAAAATGTGTCTGTTTAATTGCCCTTGAGTCTTTATACGGAAAAAGACCCAGGGCGCGTGGTAAGGTGTATGTGAGTGAAAGAGGGGATGTATCGCTTGGTCCCGGGGTCGGTCTTGTTCACCGGGGAACCAAGTGTTTCCCCTTTTTTTTTTTTCGAAGACTCAAGAAGCAAAGTTGTTTAGTCGGGGGGGCTCTTAACAACTTTGTCTTATTCAAATCTTTTTCTGAAATGCCCTTCAATAAGCTTTAAAAATTATGCTTATATTTACAGATGGCTTATTTAGGTTTAAGGCAAAAAAAGGCCTAAGTCTTTTAAAATTGCTTAAGTCTTTTTGGGCTTGGGGTCGTATAAGCTAAGATTTGGGCTGAAATAAGCAAAAGGGATCTAAACTACCCTAAATAAGCTTAAAAAGCTGAAAGCTTAAGGCTAAATAAGCTGGGACAAAGGGCTTAATGGCAAAAAACTTAAAACAAGCTTAAAAGGCTAAATTGGCTTAAGTTTTGGACAAATAAGCTAAATAAGCTTGACAACTAACTATCTAATCTAAATAAGCTGTTAGAACACAAAGGAGCTTATTACATAAGCTAAATAAGCACAAATGGAAATTAAGCAATCACTTCACCTAAATCATGCAAAAACAGTCAAAGGGCATGTTTGGGCTTAAAAATAAGCACACAAATAAGCTTACTAAAATCTGAAACTTTGAGGACTTATACAAGAGCTTATAAGCTCTTGAAATAAGCCAAAAACTTGGGCTTAAAAGCACAAAGACTGAGAAATTTAAGCCTAAAGTCTCCCCTTTGCACCAGGGGAGCTTTAAGGCTGATTTTCAAGGGCTTATTTGACAGCTTGTTTTTAGCTGTCAAATAAGCTCTAAACTCACAAATAAGCTAAAACAGATTAAGTGCTCTAGCTAAATAGCTTGTGCACCAATTTTCAGCCTCTAAAAATCATTTTTACTTGCTTATTTTTGATAGTGAAAAAGGAGTTTGGGATTTGTTAAAACTGTGACCAACAAAGACTTGGTGGTTTTGACTCACCAAAGTCAAAAGACAAGGGAGCTTTGACAGCTTCTTAACACTCTCAAAACACAATCTTTTTGACACTTAAACTCAAACCTACAAGTGCTTAACCAAATAAGCACTTGTGGTACCTTAAAAATCTCACAGTGATGAACACAGTTTTAAAAACTTTAGAAAATCATTTTAAAACTAAAAACTTTCTAAAAACAGCTTAAAATTGCTTAAAAACTTAAGCTAAAGTTAACCCAAATACCTTAACCCATGAAACACCCTTTTAGACCCGTTTTTAAGCTTATGCCAAACACCCTTTAATGGAAAACTGCCACAACTAATTGGACTCAAAATCTATTTAAAAGCTAAAGCAACTGAAACTTTTTATCCACTTACACTATATTTGACCTACTTAAGCTAATTGAACACTAAAAGTCCTAGCTTATTAAGAAAAATAAGCTAGTTTCTCAGCTAGCTTATTACACTACTTATGACAGAATTTAAAAGAGTGTAAACAAAAATGATTATCACTAAAACAATTCAAGGCATTAGAACATCTAAGCTAACTAAACTTTTTAACAGAATTGAACACAAAGTAAACAAAGTAATAAGCTACTTTATATAACCTATATTGATGCTAAAATGAAAGTTTAAGAGAATGAAACCTGAGTTTTTGTTGTCTCAGTCACTAAGCCACTCTTGTAGAGTGAGTGGCTTAAAGAAATACACCTAAGTGGCCCTTGCCTCTAAACCTTGAGCTTAAAAGCTCAATAAGCTCTTTGTGGCTTATTACCCCAAATAGCTTCCAAAATGAATCTCATGAACATTTATGAATTAAATTCAAATGAAATCAGTATTTAAGAGCTTATAACAAGTTTTAAACTGAATTAGAGCTTATTAACAAGAATAAGCTCTAATGAGCTTATTGAGAGCTTATTGAGTAAAAATAGCTTAATATTTCATTAAAACAGAGAATTACAAATGCATAAGAGACATTAACTTAAAAACACTTTAAAATACTTTTAAAACTACACTAAAACGACATAAAAACTAACTTAAAAACTGAATTCTTTGCCACAATGGCTTACAAGGCTTTTATAGCAAAAAAAATACAACTAGGTCTTCTTTTCTTCTCTCTTGCTGTTGTGCTTGTTTGTAGACACACAAACAGGGATGTGTTTGTTTTGTGAGTGGTTTAAACCTCTAATCTTGGCCCTTCAATCTTCAAAATTCAATCTTGGTCGTCGAATTTAGCTTTGGGGGGTGTGGGATTGCCAACTTGGCACATTTGTAGCTGGGAAAGGTAGTGGAGGAGGGGGAAGGTGATTATCCATGGGGGAATTTGGTTGCAGGGTAAAAGAAAGGGTGTTAACCCGTGAGTGGGTTTTGGGGGGAAAGAAACGAGCGGGAAAAATGGTTTGGGTTATAACAGAGTGAAAGTTTGGGCACTTTGGCACAAATGGCCCTTCATGGTTACTTGAGTTCTTGCAACCATGGTCCTTGTTGTTATATAACTTTGGGGACTTGGCAAAACAAGTCCCCAAGAGTTATATAACTCTTTGCACACTTTCGACCTTGTTGTTATACAAGTTAGGGAGGTTGGCATTTGCCCCCCCCCCCCACTTGTTACTTGAGGAAAATCGGCAAAATCATCCACTTGTCTATCTCTTTTCTACTTTTTCTTCTTTATATACAAGTTTAGGGATTGACAATTTCAGTCCCTGAACTTTTATTTCTGTGACTTTTGGCCTCGGGGTTGGACTTGGGTTGCTTTGACTTTGACCAGTGACTTTTCTCTGTTGACTTTTGACTTTATTGACTTTCCGTCTTTTGATTTGTCTTGATCATTCACAGTCTTTCCATTCCGTGTCCGTTTTGTCGTTTTGCTTTATTTTATCTCGACCCTTTCACATTTCTTGGTTTATCCGTTCCTGGGTCACAAATACAATTAGCAAAACAAGCATATAATTGGCATTTTTAAAGTCCGTTTTTGGTTTAATCTAGCTCGTTTTTTAAAGGTAAAAGGTATTTGTAATTAGCACATACCACAAACGGTCCTTAGTGTCATATCCTTACTCAACCATTCCTTCTTGGTTGCAATAAGCATGGGATGCATGCCTTAGAAAATCTTGCTCCTCCATTGATTAAACTGCATCTCCATTCCAGTTAACTTTATTTTTTCTTCCCATTCTAGGACTAGCCTATTAACAGTCATAGTAGGGGCTATGGGTTCTATGTCGTTTTGCTAGTATCAAACTTAATTGAGGCCTTGGCTATTGTCAAGAATGGTGTTCCTAAGATGAAAGGCCTATTTTCGTTTTCCCTGATATCAAAGATCACAAAATCTACGGGGTATACATGTTTAGCAATCTCTACTAACACATCCTCTCGATTTCCATGTAAATTTAACGAGTAGGCACTAGTGAGAGTTTGATGCCCAGTCTCACAGGACTTACGTCGTGAGTTTTTCTATGTAGTGGAGTGAGGCATACGTTCACGGACAGACCCTTGATTCGATAGGGGACAATTCACGTACTTAAGGTTCCCTATACTGCAAGGTATTTCAAAATTCCCTCCGATGTCCTCCTTCTTTGTTATCTTTTTCTTGAGAATCATATCATAAGCAGGTCCTCCTGTTAATACTTTATACTCCTTCCCCTTTTTCTTTCTAGCTTGGGTTCTTAACCGAGAGTTATTGAATTTGTTGTTGTTGACTAACCCCTTTATCAGATTTTCATTAATCTTGTGCTTTAGGTAATATGCGATAGGCTGAGAACCGGGTACTTCTTCTGCTTCTTTACTTTTAGATGTTTTAATTGATTTGTTTCCGACCCCGTTTTCAACTTCATTTATTTTCTCGACCTCCATTACTGGCGTTTCCATTTTCATTTTGGTGAGCTTCTTAGCATTTCCGGGTGTCACATTCGTCCTATTACTCTCTTCTTCTTCTCCTTTTGTTAGAGAGATAGAGTTCACATTCTTGGTGATGGGGAATTTGGCTTCTTTTCTTATCATCATACATTCTCGAGAGGTTCTGCTATTCGTGAGTTCCTTGAGAAGCCCGAACATTTCAGTCATCCTACCATTGATCTCCTTGCATTGCTTGAAAATGGTATTCTCAAATATTTCCATCCTTTTGGTGTGCACTGCCATGTACACCATACTCGAGCTTCAAAAGTGGTAACTAATGCTTGTGGTTGAGGGCTCGGACCTGTACGTTCATGAAAAGCAAAAGTGTTTAGTATTGGTGGTTCATTTCGATTTTACGGTCGGAAGTTCGGATAGACTGTATTGACATAAATCGTGGGGTGTAATGTTGAGCTTGAGCAGTGTCGATCGGTAGACCCTTTAAAATAAGAAGCTGACTTTGTCTTCGCGCTAGAGAAGTCTCCGGTCAGGTGTTTTCGGGATGCCTTGAGGTGTATAAATGGCTTTGACCGGTTTGACGAATTCTTTTGTTTCATTCCAACCTTCACGATCGTAGAGGGCAAGGTTCTCAATAATTTCTTAAAATTTGTCGGTATTCTTATTGCAGAGTTTACCGTCGGCGGAACGGTCAATCTCACACTTAAGATGAAAGGAGACATGATCACAAAAATTTGGATTTGGAAGCCAACGATCCAATGTCATTAATAGGACATTTGGAGTAAGTCCTGAAACGAGTCATGCTTCGGTATAGAGATATCCATGAGTTGTTAGGAACATCAGATAACATTGCGGAGTATTTTGCGTCCTTCTTATGGAAAAGAAATTGAGCAAGGAATCGTGTAGTCAGATCCTCCAATTGTAGATGGAATCCTGCTGGAAAGTCGTTCAAGGCAATTGCTAGCTTTGATCGCGTAGGAAAATTAAAAAAAACACATGCGCTTTCTTTCCCCTTTTCACACGTCAAGGTCAAGTGAGTCACAAGTTTAAGGTAAATCCTTGAGGTGTTGGTCTTGGATCCCAGACCAAAGTCCATGAATAGGTACCGTTGAACGTTATTCCCCCTGCGGGAAGCTAGATTTATTCCCTGTAGCCCTCAGAGTCTTGGTTTGGAGTAATCTCCTAGAGTACGGATAGGATTCTCGTCTCCCATGGTGGTTGACGAGAATGGGTTACGAAACAGCTAACACGAAAAAAAGATAGACTACAAGAAAGCTAATATGCGGGAATTAAATATTACTTGAAAGGATTCAAGAAAATAGAACTAAGCTAAACTATAATCATTGCCTAACTATTCCCCACGTGGCAGCACCAAAAACATGATGTGCGGTCGTCGTAAGACTTCTACACGAGAAGTTTTACAACTCTCTAGGCAGTGCACCTAATCGTTGTAGTGTAGTATAGGCAAAACTCGGGGTTGTTTATCGTTCACTCGAGGAATAGGTTGGGAAGGCTTGATCACGGTCTAACAGAATTCTAAGGGTTGAGAGAAGATTATTTTTGTATTTTTATATTTTATTGAAAGCAAGTAAATCATATAATTGGAGAGAGGTTTGGTTTTAGCTGTTTAAACTAAATATTAACTAAGCTACTGGTGATAACAACAAGATAAAAGTGTAACACCCCCAAATTGGGTCACAGCGAAATAAGGGTCCGGGGCGTGTTACTTCATAGATCAATAACACAAGATATATATAGAACGACCAAAAAGTCATTTAAAACTGATACATTGGATATAACAAAGTATTTGTTACATAAGCCCAAAGCTTCACGTGTTCACTTGTTTAAAATACAAAGATTGCTAGCCCATGACAGATATATAAAATGTAATACGACAAAATCTTTAATGCATGATATCCAAATCAAAACCACCAATGTATCCCTTGCACCTCGTGCTTATTGACCTCCTAAAAAACATTGCTTTAAAACGTCAACAATAATGTTGGTGAATTCATAGTTTTTGATTAAAATTTAACGTATATTGTAGGACCACAAGATTTCCCCAAGTTGATGATAATGCAAAAGAATGCCAAACAACATATAATGTATTACGTGCCCTAAGCTCATGACACTGAAGCTCGACATAAATGAATACCATATAAATGGCCTACATTGCCCGTGATGATGTTTTCACTAACCCGCAACATCCTATGTTCGACAGATGCAATGTTTGAAAATGGTTATAGTCCAGCAAAAACATTTGACCTGGTTCTCTATAACCTTGGCTCTTGATACCAATCTGTAACACCCCCAAATTGGGTCGCAGCAGAATAAGGGTCCGGGGCGTGTTACTTCATAGATCAATAACACAAGATATATATAGAACGACCAAAAAGTCGTTTAAAACCGATACATTGGATTTAACAAAGTATTTGTTACATAAGCCCGAAGCTTCACTTGTTCACTTGTTCAAAATACAAAGATTTCTAGCCCATAACAGATATACAAAATGTAATGCGACAAAATCTTTAATGCATGATATCCAAATCAAAACCACCAATGTATCCCTTGCACCTCGTGCTTATTGACCTCCTGAAAAACATTGCTTTAAAACGTCAACAATAATGTTGGTGAATTCATAGGTTTGATAAATCGTATATTGTAGGACCACAAGATTTCCCAAGTGTATGATAATGCAACAGATGCAGACATCATATAAATGTAATTACGTTGCCCTAAGCTCATGACACTGAAGCTCGACATGAATGAATACAATATAAATTGCCTACATTGCCCATGTTGATGTTCTAACCCGCAACATCCTATGTTCGACATGGTATACGTTCGTTTGTCCAGTGATAGCTAATCACCCGAACGGGGATGTCAATCCCAATAGATCTATTCATAACATTCGCGCTCACAATCCAGTAATTGACAGTTCATGATAATGGGCTCAACTAGGGTTATCGCTACTTAGGCAACACGTAATCATAAAGTAAAAGTATCCACTTGTGTCCAATTGTAAAACAATGAATGTTTCTCACCCCAAAAACTTGTAAAACAAAATCATGTAAAACGTGGGGCTATGAACTCACCTTGAGTGAGCGTATATCAAGTATATCACAGAAAATGCGTCACGGTAATGATCGAATGCAACCTAATCCAATATAGGTCGTATAAGTACTAATCACTTTGAGTAACTACTACCATATACAATTCTATATAGCTCAATCACCATCTAATCGTTTTAGTGAAATCATGTTAATAAAGTTAAAACGTTTATAAATAGTTCGATAGTAAAAACGACGCAATTTCTTCGTTTTAAGCCCGTTTCTTACGTTTCTTATGCCCACGCTTTCGTATTAAGACGACGTATCAAAATATGACATTTTTGTATTTCATGTCCTCTGGTGAACAGTACTTTTTACTGTTCACGCCAGTTATAAAGTTATTTTTTTAGTTTTATTTGTCGTAAAACTCGTAAATATTGTATTTTATTCGTTATAGCTCCGTTTTTAGCGATTCTTTCGAGCACGTCTTTGTAATTGAAAATTATATTTATTTTTGATGTTTTCCAAAAATAAATGTTCCTGATGAACAGTAACTTTTTATAAAAGTATTTGTATACATTTATGTGTATAAACTCGCGTAATTCATAACTCCTTCGTTATCGATTAAAAAATTACGATTCTTATTGATTTGGAATTCTAAAAATGTGTAGGATCTGTTAAAAATATTAAACCTTTTATATCAGAAGTATTCGATAACTTGTTTTTATAAAATTTATTTTATAAACCTTTTATAAAATCCAGTATTAAACGTAAAACATATATTTGCCGTATCTTTTACCGTTATAAGTCTGTTTTTTGAGTTCTTTACATATTTGGAATCGACATGAGGTGTACTATATTTATAAAGCATGATAGGACTGTCATAAAACACGAACCAAAACAGATCCCTTTGTAAACAATATGTATACTTTGTATCACTTTGTTTTATGATACTTTATAACTTAGTAAATTTTTCACAATCCTCCAAACCTATTTATCATATATGTTACATTTAATAACATGTCCATATCTGTCCAAAAGTCCATTGTATCAAGTCGTTGATAAACACCTTTAAATCAGCACTTATTAAGCAGACGCATTTTAATTACAAGTTATTAATTAACCTAATTACAAGTTTTTCCATAACCTTTTTAATACAGCATAAACCAGAGTTACAACACTTATAAATCCATTTTAACATGATATTACCAACATCATAGCATATGTAAAAGTGTATAAAACAATGATCATAAGTAAAATCTATTCCACATGTTTAAAAGTATCCTAATGGTGATTTTTGCTATAAGAGAACATATATAAGACACAAAATCATAAATTATGAAAAGATTAGGGTGTTATATAACCTTAGTGTGATGGAATGATGAATGGGAAAAAAATCACACCCTTGTGATTTAAACCCTTGGCTTGAAATTATGGAATGAAAACCCTAATTTTCCAAATAAAAACCCTAGCTTCCTTTCTTGCTTCAACCCTTTTAAAGGTTTAATCAAACCTTTAAAACACCTTGAGGTATCTTAGATATGATGTATGAGTGTATTAATGTGGTAGAAAAGATTGTGTGGTTTGGTTCTTTGTTTTGTGTTGTTGCCTAGTGGCCAAACAAAGAGGGAAAGGGAGAACAATATTGATTTTTGGTTAAGTGTTTTGCATGTGTGTTTTTCCTAACAAGTGGTAAGTGTATATGTATAATAGACTATCATTTATCAATGACCAAAAGACTTATGGTCCAAGGGGGGGGTAACAAGGAAGGTCTTGGGGGGAATAGTTGGTCAAAAAGCATCTTAAAAAAAAGGTTCCCCCCCCCCATTTATCCTTACCTCTTTAATGGTTTATGTTCTTATGTTTCCAAAAGAGTATATTATCCTATGAAATCAAGGAACTAAATATCTAGAATATCTCTTATGGAATGAGGAATGTGTTATCTGAAAGAAAATGTATAAGTTGTAGTGTTTTACTTGCAAAATAAAGGTATAAGGTTATAATGTAAAATGTAGTCTTGTTATATAAAATGTACACTTGTAACTTGACAAGTCTTGGTTTATTTCATGACATATAGGGCATCCCATTTGTATAAGAGTGGTAAAGTTTTATAAACTTTGATCATTGAAAGTAAAAATAAGCATTTGTTGAAGCGTAGATTAATTTTGGTGGTTCCGGGTATGCCTAAACGTAATTTATCGCGAAACGTATACACTTTACGCAACCAATAAAAATAAAATGAACCAAGTTAATAATTATCATCAAAATAATTACTTAACACTTGCTTGATGTAAACATTTAATTGTTTGATGCCCGTTTACATTGAATGATCATTTTAGCTTACGCGATTTAACTTAACGTTTACGATTTAAAAGCAAACGCGTACAATACTAAAAATATATAGTGAATTTATTGTCGTCGCAAATGACCCTAAAACACGGGGTGTTATAGCTCATTTGATGAACATTACAAACTTATACTCGGAAAATGTCCTCGCTTAAGGCAAAACAACCCAAGAAGCCTCCACCCAAAAGAACTAGGAATGTGGGAAAATCTAAACGAACTCAATTGAGCATCTCGTCCTCAACCGAGTCACCACCCTCTGATAATGGAGAGTTTCCTAGAACCAAACTTTTCCCTAGGTCATATAGTATTGCTCTTAAGGACGATCTTAACATGTCCAAGGAGCAAAGGGAGACAAGAGGGATGTTTAAAAACTTGGGTCGAGTGTTGCACAACTTTGCAAGGTTGTTGAAGAAGGGATGTCGGTGAAGGAAGATTTGTTTATGGAACAATTTAGAATGTAAATTATCGATATCAAAAAATATTGACTTGTTTTACTTATATTTGCATGCTTGAATTTGAATCAATCACTTTGATATGCTATGCTTTATGGATATTTTATAATGTTAATGTTATTGGTAGTCGATAATAATATCTGCATGAATATGTTTTGTGTTTTGGGTATAAATTGATGTAATGGTCGTTTTTGTTGAAAGCTACGACCCATGGATCCACCATATGGTAGATCTGTATGTTGTTTTGGTGGATTTGTGGCTCACTCAGTTCAGGCGCTAAAATTTGAATTTTCTTGATTTTTAACCTTTTTTACTTTATCTTATAACCATGCTATATTTTACTATAATGGATCTTAAAACCTGTAGGATATAACAGTTCTCCTATAATTCAAGAAACCAATAACAATTCATATCACCACCTTACTCTATAATCATATCATCTTCAACAACACCATTTTCTTTACAACATCCTCCATTTTTTCATCATATACAACCTTACTAGGTTCATCACTATGACTGTTTCTATCCAAAACAAATTCAACCAAACTTTCCAAAAAAAACCGAAAGAATGAGTGTCAAGTATCCAAACTATGTCAATCTCACATCCTCAAGTGAGGAACAACCAAATAAGAGAACTCCTTCACCACCTCCTAGAAAGAAATCCATTTCACCACCTCAAGCTCCATCAAAATCCATATCTAGCAAAACCACACACCTTTTCATCATCACCAAGTGAGTCTCCGACACCAACTCACGTTGCACCACCACCTAAACTTCATTTTTTCATTCTGATAAAACTAGAACCTCAATAAATTCCTCTACCTCAAGTGTCACCAAATGATCCCTATGTTCAAACCATAGATAATTGGCCACCAGGCCCTTCTAATCTATCTCCACCACCACGTGTCTCTCGACCACCTCCCGGTTTTTCAAATCCACCACTCATATTTGAACCATTACCATCAACCCAACCTTTGTTTGTTAACATTAAAAAACATACCTCTCCTCTATAACAATGCACCTTCACTTGAAAACATTCACCATCAACCACCAAATCTTGGAAATCAAGATTTTCCCAATCCTCCAAACATCTTAGATTTTGTTAATCCAAATGACATGCCTCACCTCCACAACATGTTTTGTCAATGTTGTAGCACCACAAGGCATGAAACCCAAATGCTTCGAAACTGTGTCAACTATATGTTCTCATACATTCGACATCGCCTCGGCTCTCTATCACACCTACCTTACTTTCCGCATTAGCCACATAACCATCTTACCTCACCCCTCGGATTATACGAGAAAATATTTTCTAACCTAAGATTTAGGATTTTTAATTGTTTTCTTTAATTTTCTAGTTTAAGCTTATCATGTAATGGCTTTAATGCCAAATTTTATGTTTTATCCCTTATAATGGATTTAACATTATTTTCATTTGTTGTGTTTGATGATAGATTCTCATTGTATAAAAAAAATGTTTTTTTTTTTTTTGTTTTGTTGCATATTTGATGGTCATATATATACTATATTATATATATTAATATATATATATAATATATAATAACTAAATATACTAACTATTATATCTGCTTGCCTACTTAACTTTGTTTTGGTAACAACCCCCCCACCCTCAACACATCCAATAGCTCGATAATTTGGTGCCACCCAAAAGCAAAGGGGAGTATACACCAAGGGGGAGCTCTTGTATCTAGTCTTTATTATTTACTTTGCATTCATTACCAAGTCACTTAGCATTCTTTAAAACAAGACATGCTAGGAAGGCCACTACAACACTTTTTGCTTCGCCAAAAGGGGGAGAAGAAATGTAAACTCGTCCACTAAATACTTATTTAGTAACTTTTAAATAAGCATGAGTTTATATTTTGTCATCATCAAAAAAGGGGAGATTGTTAATACAAATATTCACGTAAAAATGATATTTATATTTAATGATCTTCATGTTTTGATAATAATAAATATAATGTCATACTACGTAAAAGTTTACGTAAACAAGCTATTTAGTCGTAAGTTTACTTGACCGCCTGACAATCACTAAAGGTAATGAATAAGGCAATTATCAAAACATAGTTAATGATCAAAGAAAAATATTATCATTTGCATAAACCTTCTCTAATCAAATGATTTAAGTTAACACATGATTAATTATAAGCTAGTTACACTAATCATGTAAGACAAAATAAGATTAACCATAAGTGGAAACAATCTTTCCAAATCTAGAAAATCTTTCCTTATTGGTGATAAGAAATATTTTGTTCTAGAAGAATCTATTAAACTAGTTTTAATAAGTACAAAATAATATTTTGTATAGATTTAGGGTTAATCATAAAATGACAAATGTTGTCCCAGCTCCTCGGACGGATCCACCATAACAAGACACAGATCCAGCTGTTGGTGGATCCGTGGGTCTCATCGTCCAGTTGTTTGGGCCAGCATTTGAATTTCAAAGGTTTGCCTATAAACAGCAACCTTAAGTCTTCATTTTAGACAACTCTTGTACAATATTTTTCACATACATCTTTTATCTTTTATATTCTTTAATCATTATACTTGTTACATAATCCATTACAAGTGATCAACTCATTCCACTCTTTAGTGAAGAACACTCAAGAAGACGTCAAGCTTCAAGTGTTAATAGTTTAGTGTGTCATCACGTTTGTAATAATCATTCATCTTGTATATCTTGTGTTGTGTGTATCATATGTGTATGATAGGTTAGTATTTAGGCCATAAAATACGTAGTGTGTTAGATTGGTTCTATCTCGAAGTATAACTCAGTATTTAGCTTAGTACCGGAAAAAGTGTAAGCGACGTGTACGGTTTTCTCCGCCTAAAGGGAGCTTGTTGACATAGTTGTGACAATCCGTCTTTTAATGTCCATATTTAATTCATATTTCGTTCTCATTTTTCTAGTAAAGTGAACTTTTGTGTTTTACGGTTTACGCGATTCACAATTTCTCGTTCTTGTTAATCTTAAGCCGATTTAGGCAGTTTATCCGTTTAAGTGTAACCGTCTTTATTTTTATCTTTAAAAAATTCCCCGTATTTAAGGTCACTACTAATTTTAAATCTCATATTTATTTTTATAAATCTCAAGGCTTTACTTTTATATTTTAGTCGGTTTTTAATAAAATCATCCAACTTAAATAATCATGAATCTATTATTTGAATTTTATTTGTTATCGACCGAGAAATCAATGACTTCATAATTTAGACCCGAGAGTTCAATTATTAGACAAATGTCTTGTGATGATTTTTCGGGTGGACCATTTCGTGACGATATCCGATGAGAAAGTTATGGCCAAAATGGTAGATTAGGTCAAAAACAGACATACTGTTTTGCACGACCCAAAACTCATAAAATTTGTATACTGACCCCTAAAAAGGTAAAACTAAGAGTTGTAGCTAAACTTATGTAGAACCTAATATAATTGGATGGTTTTCCAGTTCCTTACGGTTTGTAAATGGCGGCCGAAACGGTGAACCCGAAACTAGCAGGCCAAAATCAGACTTGACACTAGTGTAGAACTTGGGCCTTTAGATCATATTTTGGCATAAGTTTAGTAATGAAACCCTTAAATCAGTAAAATAGACTCATAAATGAATCCGGGAAGGTAAATATGAAGTCAACACCCTTTACGGTTTAGAAATTACGGCAACTTTCGTAAAATGAAAACTATAAACTTATTACTAAAAGTGGGAAACTTATGAATAACTTTTTGGGTAAAAACCCAAGGTGGTAGAACCCACTTATCGGGACTTATAAAATGGTTAACCTACTGATCATAAGACTAACCCGAAGCCCGGACCCATAAATTTATAGAATTAGGGTGCCTTAAGTTGAATTGGGCCCAAAAGCCCAATATGACCAACTTAACCACTATAAGCTTAAATATGTAAATTTAACCCATTGAGCCTTATTGGGCCAACCTATTGGACCATAAATAATACTTTAAACTCTGGACTTTAAAGTTTACAACCCAAATAATCATAATGGGCCTACTAATGGGCTTGTTAGGCTCAGGTGGACTTCACATTTTTTATTGGATTTTAAAAATAGGCTAAATAAACTACTAGTATTCTAAAAATTTAAAGAGTATGCAATGTCTAAACTAATTGATCAATATATTACTATTACATATGTAATGATATCGATAAATATTTATCGACTTGAATTTAATGCGCGCCGTTATTTTAGGTCGCGGTTGATTATTTTTGGACGTTCCTTGCTTTCGTGATTTCTTGATCGTCACGTCTTATCACGGTGAGTTTATAGCCTCGCTTTTCAAATATTTTTCTTGAACCCCGCGAGGGAGATGCATGCTAGTTTTCTAAAACAAACACAATTAGGTTTTTCTTGTATGCTTGGACCCGTATGTGAGGATCTTGTTGCTTGAGCAGCTTTCGTCATAAGACCCCAATGGTGAGCCGTTAACTACCTGTGATGGGTAGCCGCTCATACAATTAATAGCGTTATGGGCTTGACAACCCGGTCCGGTTTTTGGGGTTTGGATCCGATTAGTGAGCACTCCCAATGTACGGACATATTGTATGGAGATTTGTAGTAGGTATATGACGAAATACCTAACCTGGGGCATTCATTGAATTATCATTATTATTATTTGTATATGGAATTTCGTCAATGGGATCGGTGGCACGAGCTCAATGCAACTGTTGGTTAATAGCTTGTCAGGCCCACAAGTCTATATGATGCTTATGAATATTATAATGTTTGTGTTCAACTCTTTATCACTTATAAAACCTATGAATTCACTCAAATTCGTGTTGACTTTTTAGCATGTCTATCTCAGGTAATTGAAGTCCGAAGGCTTAGAGGCAATAAAAAGGAGGATTTGCGCTAAACTTTTGTTCATCGGTTGAAAATCCATTCCATAAATGAAAACTTGTTTTAGTTTGTTTATGTCAAACTTGTATAATATTATGGTAACGATGCTTTAGGACTACGCTTTTGAACTCTGAAATCAAGGAATGGAAATGTTTGCTTATTTTTAAAACGTCTCTTCGAGTCGTTCTTTATATCTTGTGACTATTGTACTTTTACTTAACACCCAAATAGTTGGTTACGCTGCCCTCCATCTTTAATACCTAAACCCCAAGAATTCTTTCTTCTAAAATAACTTCTGTCACCAAAGAAACAAGGTCGATCATCTTCTACCTCTTCCCTACCTCAAGCCTTTGAGATAGATAAAGGCTCTCGAAAGACAAGTATAGAGCGTCATGAGGAACAAATTGAAGAAATTATGAATTACTTAGGAGAACTCTCTCTTGATCGTATTGTGCATATAAAATATAAAGTCAAAGGTCTTGGAAAAGGACGAGTAATTATCCAGCAAGATTTCGAGACTTTAGAAGCTGAACTTCAACAAGCTCGAGCCCAGATCACCAAACTCCAGAGGAAACAAATGTGTAGCAACCATAAGATTTTTCTAGCCCGCTTCAAGATTACTGAACTAGGAGACATTATCAACGACATGCAGATTCGTCACCAAGCGGATATAGAAAATCTCCAAGACTCCATCAACGAACTCAAGAACCGTATGTAATGATCATCCAACTTCTAGCTTAAATTCCAGTTTTAGCTTTTAACCTAGCTACGAGATGTGTGGTATAAATAAAAACACTTGTCAAATCTTGACTATGTATAGTACTAAGGCAAGTTGTTCTTAATACAAAGGCAATCCCGTTATCTACCTTGTTGTTTCTTACCGCTTTATCCATTCATCATTCATCATTCATCATCATCATCATCATCATCATCATCATCATCATCTTCATAACAATGCTTATTCTTGAACTTTAAGTATTTTAAAGAAAAATAAGCATTACTTGTGATATCATTCTTATGTGTTGTCCTTTGTTGATAGAATGCCTCCCAAAAGAACATCACCATCAGAAGCACTAGCCATGACTCAAGATGCCATTAGAAAACTAGTTGCTGACAGTGTCACCATGGCTCTAGAAGCACAAGCTGCAACAATGGCAAATACCAGTAATCCCAACAGGAACACCGGTCCTACTGGAACTCCTGTAATAAAAAGGGGAAACTATAAAGAGTTCATTAGCTGTCAACCTTTCTACTTCAATGGTACGGAAGGAGTAGTAGGCCTTATTCGATGGTTTGAATGAACCGAATCAGTATTCTCTCATAGCAGATGTGCTGAAGAAAACAAAGTAACATTTGCTACTGGTACTTTAACTGACGATGCCTTATCCTGGTAGAATGCATATGCCTAACCTATAGGAGTAGAACAAGCCAATCGAATCACCTGGACTGAGTTAAACAGGCTTCTGACGAACAAGTATTGTCCCCGGACTGAAATCAGAAAAATGGAAGAAGAACTTTACAATCTGACTTTTAAGGGAAATGATCTTAAACCTTATGTTAGAATATTCCAATAATTAACAGTCCTATGCCCAAACATTGTGCCAAACAATGAGAAACTCTTGGAAGCTTTTATCGGGGGACAACCTAGAAGCATTGAAGGAAATGTTACTGCCTCAAAACCTCAAACTTTAGAGGAAGCCATTAACCTAGCCCAAAGGTTATTGGATCAAGTAACCAAGCATACTCCAATGCAAGTATCAAGTGACAACAAATGAAAGTTTAATGACAGAAGAACTTTCAACAACAACTCCTGCATCAACAACAACTACCGCAACACCAACACCAACAATTGCTACAATAATCATTAACTACAACAAAACCAAAGGCAAGAAGCTGTTAAAGCTTATGCTGTTACTCCATCTGGAAACAATAGGTATGCTGGAGACCTCCCATTATGCAAGAGATGCAATCTTCATCACACCGGACCTTGTACTGGTAAATGTAATATTTGCAACAAGGTGGGGCCATTGGTTAAGAATTGCCAATAAGTATAGCCAGTCCACCGGAAGTAATCAACTACCAGTGACAGTTGTTTGTCATGCCTGTGGAGAAAAAATGCATTATACAAATCAGTGCCGAAAGACCAACATCAATGCCCAAGGAAGAGCCTACCTCCTAAGAGATAAGAATGCTCATCAAGACTCGAACATAGTTACGGGTATGTTTCTTCTAAATCAGCATTTAGCCAAAGTATTGTTTGACTCTGGTGCAGATAAAAGCTTTATATCCATATCTCTTGCCTCTAAGTTAAATAATCCATCTATTGCAATAGATACCTTCTATGATATCAAAATGGCTGACGGAAACTTAGTAAGCACAAACACCGTTTTCAAGGGCTGCACTCTAACTTTGTTAGATCAACCTTTCAAAATCGATCTCATGCCAATTAAACTCGGTAGTTTCGACGTTGTCATTGGTGTGGACTGGTTGGCTAAATATAATGCCAAAATTCTCTGTGACGAGAAAGTCGATCACATTCCTATCAACGGTGAAACTCTAATCATTCGAGGTGATCAAAGTACCACCTAAAACTCACTATAATCTTCTATCTTGTATATAAACCGGAAAGGGTTATATCCTGAGTGTTGTCAAGTTTTCATTGATCCAAGTAAATGGGAAAGAATTCTAGACGAGAAAAAGGGACTAGATGTTATCCCCGTAGTCAAAGAATTTTTTAGATGTTTTTCCTGAAGATCTACCTGGTCTTCCTCCCGTTCGCCAAGTAGAGTTCCAAATTGACTTAATCCCCGAGCAGCATGTAGCTCGAAACACCCTTATAGTTTAACTCCTTCTGAAATGCAGGTGTTATTAACAGCTGCAAAGAAATAGAGACCGAGGTGTTCATTCGCCAAGTACATCGCCTTGGGGGAGCTCCCTGTCGTATTTTGTGAAATGAAAGACGGATCTTTTAGAATGTGCATCGATTACCGAGTGTTTAAATAATACTTTCCATAAAAAATTAGTTACCTTTTCCCAGGATGATGTCACGTCATGCGAGCCAACTTCAAGGCTCATGCGTTTATTCTTAAAAATCGTTTTAAGTTCTGGCTCACCCCCCCCCCCCCGATGATGCAATCACAATAAACAACAAAGTCATTGTCTCCTTCTGGTAATGCTAAGATTGGTCTTCACAGAGTTTTTGTCTTAAGGTATGTTGAAAAGTAATTCTTGTGCTTCGTCCAGATATTATTCCTGTTGTTTCCTGGGTTATTTAGTCAATGGCTTTGCAATCTTTGAAAAACCTTGATAAATCTTTGGTTATAGCGGCGAGTTCATAAGAATTGAGCACTTCATGTAGGCTGTAGTAGGAGAGTCCAGTTTTAACATGCTTCAATCATATTTTTACCATCCTACCAAGACCAAACTACTTCTCATACCCACATCCAATCCCCCCCCTACACATCCAACTCCCACCAAACTCTCAAATATACACACCCCCCCAAAACACACCATTAACCCCCCATCCCCCCCCCACATATCCCCACATCACCCCCCACCCAACAACACACCCCCCCCCCCCCCTGCGTGCGGTAATACGTGGTTGTTGGGTTTGATATGTATGATATCGCTGTGACTTGAGTTGATCGAATAAGTCATCATAATTACTGGGCTATTGATTGGTAACGTTTTTTTATGGTAAGTTTATTTCACCATTACGGTAATCTGATGCACCTACACCCTCATAAAACAAACCCCCACCTCCTTCTACCCCCCATCCCCACCTCCCCCCCAACAACCCACCCACCCCCCAACCCACCCCACCCACCCCCCCCTCCCAATTCCCCCACTCCCACACCCCACCCCACCCCCCACCCCCCCACCACCCCACCCCCACACCACCCCCAACCACACCCCCCCACCACACCTCCCCACCCCCCCCCCACCCCCCCCCACCCCCCCCCCCCCCCCCCCCCCCCCCCCCCCATCATCAACTAAGAGTAAATTTCTCGTTATCTCCATCTTTATCGTCAATTGGGTCAACTACACCACCATCAGATTATCCCTTCAATGAGTCTATCTTTGCAGAGTTAGATAACTCATTATGAATCATACCACGACCAATGGAAAGTAAACTAGTCCCCGAGGAATCTAATAAGTCAAATGCTTGTTTGAATGTTCATCTATGAAAATCTTAAATTCCAAAATTTTCCGTTATATCCTGTAATGTAATACTAAAAGATGTATTACTTTGTTAGAACTTCTAAGAATCCATACAATATGTCAAATAATTTCAATACCACTACGTATGAAAATTTTGACAACGACTCGTGATATCATTCTTATTCCGTGTTATATTATGTTGATAGATGCCTCCCAAATGGACATCAACATCTGAAGCATCAACCATGACTCATGATGCCATCAGGAAACTAGTTGCTGACAGTGTTGCCACAGCTCTGAAAGCACAAGCTAACAATCCCAATTCTGGACCAAGAAAAACTCTTGTAGCAAGGAAATGCACTTACGAGAAGTTTATGAGTTGCCAACCTTTCTACTTCAATGGTACAGAAGGAGCTGTTGGTCTCATTCGCTGGTTTAAACGGACTGAATCAGTATTTTCTCATAGCAATTGTGCTGAGAAGAACAAAGTGAAATTCGCTATTAATACACTCACTGAGGAATCATTATTCTGGTGGAATTCATTTACCCAGCCTATTGGAGTAAAAGAAGCCTATAAGATCACCTGGTCTGAATTTAAAAGACTCTTGATAAAGAAGTATTTCCCCCAAACTGAGATTAAGAAAATAGAAGAAGCTATTACCGTAACCCAGAAGTTAATAGAGCAGATAACGAAACACAACTCTGTACAAGAAACCAATAACCATAAACGAAAGCTCAGAGATAGAAGGAACACCACCAACGACAACAACAACTACCCCAATGACCGCAACAACAATAACCACTCCAACAATCGCAACAACAACAACTACCGTAACAACAACCGTAGCAATAATCACCACCAACAGCAGAATAAGAAGCAAGAAACCTTCAGGACTTATACTGCCACCAATGGGTATACTGGGAATCATCCCTTGTGTGAAAGATGCACCCTACATCACATAGGACCTTGCACAGTCAGATGTCGGACTTGCAACAAGGTAGGTCATCAGACCAGGAACTGCAGAAACAAAGGACCCTTTAATTACTAGATTAGATCCTAGTTATAGTTTTTAGAACCTAACCACAGGATGTGTGGTATAAATAAAAACACTTATCAAATCTTGACTATGTAAAGTGTAAAGGCAAGTTGTTCATGATATAATACAATTCCGTTTTATACCTCACTATTTCATAGTACCGTTATCCAGGGTTGCCCCTGATTTTGTAAAACCAACCTTTCAAAATTAAACTTATTTCGACGTCATCATTGGTATGGATTGGTTATCCAAGTATCATGCCAAAATTCTTTACGACAAGAAGGTCATCCATATTCCTATCAACGGTGAAACTTTGATGATTCGAGATGACCAAAGCAAAACCCGACTAAATCTCATATCCTTTATAAAAACCGTAAGGTATATGTCCATGAGATCCATCTTTCTTCTTATCTTTCAGAATGTGTATCGACTACCGGGAGTTGAATAAACTTACTATAAAGAATCGTTACCTATTACCAATGATTTATCAACCAACTTTAAGGTTCGAGTGTTCCCTCAAAAATCAACTTAAGATCTGGTTATCATCAACTGAAAGTAAGGGATAAAGACATTCCCAAGACTGCTTTCAGAACATGGACACTATGAATTTCAAGTAAATTCCATTTGGTTTAACGAACGCACCTACTATATTCATGAATCTCATGAATCATGTGTGTAAACCATACTTGGACAAATTCGTAATAGTATTCATCGATGATATTCTTATCTACTCTCATAACAAAGAAGATCACACAGGTCATCGGAGAATCATTTTTGAATTACTCAGAAAAGAGGAATTGTATGTCAAACTCTCCAAGCGTAATTTCTGGATCAGTATCGTGTAATTTAGTGTCTTGTTATTCTTCTCATAATTTTGGAAAATCATACCACCAAGGAAACATCTTCTACTTAACACCGTTTTGATATCATATGCTTAAATAGGATGATTTATAATCATCTTATCGAAACGAATTAGGACGCTTCTTCATTTGAATAAGGAAATTATAAATCACCGAACTATAAATTTATAAATTCTCAGTTACAAGGATTAGGATGCCTCTGTTTGTAAATGACAAATTATAAATGAGTGGGCTTAAGTATGGCATTCGTACAAACAATTTTCTTTCAATCCATTTGTATAAATAATTCCTTTCTTCATTTAATCCCGCAAATTTTCATCTATGTAAATATTCATCTATTAAGTTAGATTCAGTGTACTATCTATCTATTATATATGAACCACCTTTTTCAGGGAAATTTTTCGCTTTATTACATTACTTGTATTACCAATATCTCAATATACAATGCAACTTGCATAACTAAAGTTAACGAGCTCACGCAACCTACTTATGGCAATCTTATCTACATATATGTCAAGCAAACATCATAATATGTTAAGTCAATATCTTAATATCATTATTACAAAGTACATTACTCATATAATGTACCATTTGCAACGTTATATCAAGACAGGCTTTAAACCATTATCGTATACCTCTAAAACCCTAATTCCATGTAAAGTAAATGTCTAAAGTGAATGCACAAGCTACTAAAGCATATGTACAAGTAATATAACATCTCATTTAAAATATAAACTCCCTCTAAGTCAATGTACAAGTCCTGAAAAGCATAATGTACAAGTCATTAAGCATGACATCTAAAATAACCGTTTTACCTCCATTTTCCTAACAAATCCTATACAATTTATCAAGTACAAGTTTCAAGCAAGTCATATACTTCATTTACAATCCATATTCATTCTCATTTCATGAAATTTCAAGAAATCCAAGTTAAAAACCCTAACCCGAGCTAAATAGTAAACCATGACCCGTTTCTTGGTTCTTATCCGTTTTTAACCTCAACCATTACTCAAATAAGTTGTAATAACATAAATTACAACATTACAAATCACATTCCCTCATCATTTCACCATTTTTACATCAATATACAAGAATTAAATCATGAAAACCCTAAACGAACCCTAATTCCAAACCGTGACCCATTTACCTATTTTCACCCATTTTAAACCCGAACCACTAATCAAATCTTGTTGTAAACCCTTAATACAAGTCTTATAATCTTTAATCTATCATTACTAATCAAATGTACACTAAAATAACCAAGAAAAACCCTAGTTCGAGCCTTATGAACCCGCGACCTCTTTTCTTGCCTTTTGACCCATTTTAAAACTTCACTTTGCAAACAAGCACCACAATGATCAAGTCAATTACCTCCCAACCAGATTACAAGCACCTCTCCTAAATATCTAGCTCATTTCTTGGTTGCTTAAGAGGCCACATCACCTCCTTCTTTCCCTTTATTAGCCGCGACATCACAAGGACCCAACAACACATCAAAGCTAGTTTCTAGCCTTGCTAACTCATACCATAGTATCTCCTTGTCATCCCTAGCCTTCATGAATCATCTATCTCAGATCATAAACCTTTGTCACCAAGTTTTCTTGGACTTTAAGGGTCCTTGAGCCCTATATATGTCGAAACATACACCCCATTTCAAACCATCCCCCACAACTTCTCTCTTACACACAAATGGAGTTCTAATACTTCCATAGCAGAATTCAAAGATCAATAGAAGTCCCAAGACCATAAGTGAAGAAAAGAAACCAAGAAAAGAAGCCCCGAAGTTGTTATTCTAGGCGTACGAAGCTAAAACTCCTGATTTCGACCCGTTTCCAAGCTATAAGCTCAAAACCAGGTTCCATAAGCTCACATTCTGTTTTCATACCCTTATAATGTTCATATGATCATGCTTAAACTATTGTTAAAACCTTTGAACTCAAAAACATATGTGTTTTATCTTTTTGATCCAAACCGAGCTCATGAAACCCTAATTTCATGTTTTTGCTTAATCTATAAGCTAAACTTGTAAACTAGTGTTATAATCTATCCTAATAAGCCTATATAACATTATAATAACAACTTTATTATGTCTTGAAAGAATTTGAACTTAAAACCCACGCGTTTTTATTTTAAAACCCTAATTTGATCCGTTTCGATTTCTAGCTTAACGAATTGTTATTTTGAACTTTTGTTATGTTAAACCTTCATATTTTAGCTTATATTAATAAGCTATAACCTATAAATTACTATTCATACTGAAAAATATCATTATTATAGATTTTGGACTTGTTTTGTAAATCATTTTCATGCAAGGGGTATATATTGTAACTTTTGAAAACTTATAAGTACAAGGACTATTTTTGCTATATTTCTAAAGTTATAACTATAGGGGTCTATTATGTCACTTTCCAAAGTACAAGGTTTACTTTGTACATCTTTCAAACTAGAAGGACCAAACTTGTAAAAGTGAAAACTCTAAGGGTATATTTTGCCATATTTCATTCTTAAGGGTCTAAAATGTAACATTTTGAAAAAGTGTAGAATGTGTTTCAAATACCTTATAAGAAAAACTTTACATTTAACGCTTGACTGCTTATACATTTCAGTTATTGAGCTAAAACCAAAATAACCGATTATTTATAACTATTTAGTAATTCTTACGTCGATTAGCTCCTTTAAAAATCTTGTTCCGAATCTATATCATATCACAATACTAAGGAGCTTCATATGAAGGGGTTTCATCTTGGTATTACGTTCTGACTGAGTTGTTGGGTTTACGATTTAAAGTGCCCTAGCTCCTTAAACGTTTACTGAATGACCTCTGAATTATAATGGCCCTAACGTGATAACAATACTCCATAATAATTCAATTAAAGATATACATTATACTTAAATAAGTTATTGAAACATAACATCAAAACTAAGACTTGACATATTACCCCAGGTTGCGTGTGACAAAGTCGTTACTTTCATTCCATATACCTTTGCTATCAATCAAATTTCCCTATACTGTTAAGGTGATTCATAGCCTCGCATTTTCAATCTTTCAATTGTTTTATAAACCCGCGAAGGGGATACATGCTATAAACCATGAATGCAATTTTTTATGTATGTTTGTCCTGATTTATTGTGCCTAAGTTAAAATACTCAAATATTTTTTATTGCCTTTAATCCCCAATAAAATGGAACCGTTATTACTAAATCTACGGAGTGAGCGCGAATGTTGGGAATAGATCTATTCGGGTTGGGACCTCCCCGTATGGTAAACCCATGATACGGTAACCAATTGCACACCATTAGAATATAACTGCGGGTGTTTTGGCAAAGGCACCCGTTGGGGCTATAACGTATCAAATATATCCCAAGGCTTCGGATTCATGAGCTAATGGCAATAATATTGTTTTACAAATAACGGGTGTATAACAACGTAACCCAATATCGAATTTGCATTCAAATTATTTAACTTAAACCTATGAATATCACTCAACCTTTGTGTTGACTTTTTAGCATGTTTTATCTCAGGTAATTAAGCAACTTATGGCACGGAGTGGCGAGGACTTGAAGATGGCAAAACTGTTATCATTCAAACTTTGTGTTTTAGATTTTGGGACCTTTCGTTTGTAAAAACTCTGATGAAATAATGAATGATAACTTAATTTTCAAAAACGACTCTTTTTTATTCGTTTTCTATGATTATGACTATTGTACCTTGAAGTAATACCCCAGATTAGCTTCCGCTGCTATATGTAAAAATGGGGGTGTTACAGATTGGTATCAGCGCCATGGTTATAGAGAACAAGGTTAAAACCTTAACTATAACTACTTTTCTTTTCTAGCCATCAAAGTCCTCCGTGCCACTGCAGTTTCCAGAATAGTATGTGTAAGAAATTTCCATGGTAGATAATACATAACTATTATATTATATAAATAACTTATGTTATTTCCACTAAATTATTACAGTCATGTCTTAGTCCCCTCATTCTACTATCACTTCATCTGAATTCAATATGGAAAATGCTTTTTCCACTATAAATATTCATAACTATACTTCGGCTTCATCAGCTACATCGGGAAGCACTTCTTTTAACTCTTCGGAAGATTCTAGGGATGGTATGATCCCACCAACATTCTCACTTTTCTATAAAAATATGTATTTGAAAAATGTGCAAGCATCACCTATTCCACCACAAGATCTTATTACTCCATCAGTTATTTTAACTCCATCTCCCGTATTACCACCATCACTACTGTTTGATCTCCGATATTTCTTTGTTCCTAAGAAATTATTACCATCTAAAAAGAAAATCCATCCCCCATCTTCTTCCTCAACTACGTTATCTAATTCATCTCGGAAACAAGCCTATAGTCTAGAACCACCATCTTTCTTAGTTTATACTCCTACCCCACCTAAGATATTTGAAATAGGAAAAAGTTCTACCAAGGAACATCTGAAGCATCATGAGAAACAAATCGAAGAAATTTTATATTACTTAGAAGAACTCTCTTTTCACTATATCGAGAAAATAGAAGGAAGACTTGTTAATGGTTGGATAATCATACCAAGAGATTTTGATACTTGAACTACAGAAGAAGCGTATGGGACAGAAAGACAAGATTTCTTTTGTTCGCTTTAGGATATAGGCGAGGCCGGTGACATAAATGGTTTTTGAACGTTCATTGTATGAGATCCGTATCCGTGGGTGGCGAAAACATTCAAAGGTTTGTGTGTGGTCACATATAAATAAATATCTTGTTTTCTTGTTGCTTTTCTATTTCTTTCTCTATAAGCCATCTGACAACCAAATCTACCAAACGCGCAGCTAAGAAACTTAAATTCACCAACCAACCTAGAGATTGTGGTGATGGTTTTGATGGACAATCGAAGCAATCCAAATAACCTACAAAGAAACCAAAACGAACAATGGTCTTGGTCTTAAACTACCAAAACTTTATCTCAAATCTGGAAAGATCCATGCATATCATGTTAATGACACCACCAAAAGCAGAAAAGCGCCACCGAAACCACAAAAATGCCAACGAAACCACCCAAACTCAAACACCATCGATTATCGTTATATGCGGCGGTGTGGTTGCGGGATCCCGAAGGTGGTGGTAAGGGCAGCGTTTCAGGTGGTATTGGGGTTAAGTTTAGAGCATGTGTGGTGATATGAGGTGAATTGAGTGATTATGTGCTACAAAAGAATAATAAACATTAAAACAAACTAACAAAGGACAGAAGCCTAGTGCTTTAGTTTTTTGAGCTTTTTTTTGTTTTTAGGGTATTATTATTATTTGGGTGTTTGATTTAAATGGTTGTTACAAGCTTCAATTTTTAATTATTGTTAACATTATTTCAGGTTTTAATGGGATGTTTCAAGTTTGCATGTGATTTAAATGAGATGTATAACCAGAGGTTATAAATATTAGAATATAAGTCATTTAATTTCATTTAGATGACTTTACAAGTTACAAATGAATGTATTAAATTCTGGTGTGAAGAATTGACTTTGACTTAGTTGAAAAACATGTATAATAAACTTTCTTAAAAAGGTAATCTTTTTTACTTAAAATTTTAAGTACTTTTAATTTTAAAAATTAACTAAATGCTTTATAAAGTAAAGATTTCACTTGTTTGAATGCTATATGAAAGCATCTTGAATTTATTAGAAAATTTATTTTGCTTAGTAGAAATGGAAGTCAAGCAAGGAACACATTTATTTATTATGTTCTGACACGACAAAGTCGAGGTTGGTTAGTTGTTCGTTTTTCTTCTTCATAATCTTTAAAATCTTTCTTTATACTGTAATAAATTATCGCTTTTATTATTTTATTTAAACGTTTGTTCTATTTTAGATATATTTAATTTAACAATACCACAAGTCTAACAGTAGTAGTATTTACATATTTGTAAAGGAAAATTAGCCCTTTTAATCGTCACACGACTAATATGAAAGTGGTAAATGACATAACACAATAACAAAAGTTAATCGGAATATTCATAATAAGTCTCTTCTTTTGTCTTTTACAATACTTTCGAGTTTTGACATGCCTTTGTATAAACCGGTGTATGAATTATGTCGTTAAAAAAACATTGTTGATGCGTAAAATGATACAACACGTTTAGTTGAATTATTGAGTCTACAAACTAAAATGCCGAAGGGACCCAAGAATAGAATCATATTTATAGCTTCCTAACTTTTGGCACCGGCCCATCAAGAGCCATAATGACATCTTATTGTTGATAATTCTGTATACGAAAAGAAATACCGGCATGCTGTACTCAATTTTAAAATAAAGAGTAGGTCATTGACATTTTTCAGTGGAACCGGTTTGACTCGGCCGGTTCAATCTGTTGAACTGATTTTGATCGAAAAAATGGGTCAAATTAAACCGGGTTTCATATTTTTAAAACCCGGTTAAACCCGCCGGGTTTGAAGTGACCCATGTCAATTCGGTTTTCGAGACCCGGCCGGGTTTTGTTATTTTCGTGTTTTTTACAAATAAAACAAGTTAATTATATATGTTTGCGACGTAATTGTATTTTTACATGTTATATTTGTTAGTAAATGTTTTTTAGCCTCAATATATGAAATATTTATGATTTATATATATATATATATATATATATATATATATATATATGTATCATTTCTTGTTGTTGTTGTGGAAGACCGGGTTGACTCGGTGGTCGAACCGGTAACCCGATAAGTCGACCGGGTCGATTAGAGACCCGGTTTTCAAAACATTGACATTATTAGTTTGAACTTCTTTTCTAACATTGACGTAAAGGGTCGAGGATACAAATATATGGATATGCGACCGGATTTTAGTCTAGTGGCATATATTATGGATTGTGCAATAAATCGCACTACTAGACTTTGCGATGGTGATCAAAAGATATAGAGGTGTCTGGTGACTACCAAACTGTTGGTAACCTGAAAATAAGACAACCGAAAACACTACGTTAAGCGAAGCACATGGGTTGGACCCTGCAATTCACATCCGACGTGAGAGTACGTATGTGTTGATGATTGTTTTGAGTGCTAAAGTATGAAACGATTGTATTGAGAGCGTAGTCAAACCTAAATCCCTGCCATGTTATTTATAGTGGATGAAAATAGGCTCTGGCATGCTCTTGCACTTAAACCAGATAACATTGCGTGTCCCAGGATTTTAGGTAAGCGCTAGGTGTTATATCGCACACCCCTAATCTTAGCGGGGTAGCCTTGACTAGGTGTGGATCGTGGGTTGAATTGGTCATAAACGACATATGTGACAATATCTTCGAAGGACACACCTCGAAGGGTGTTAGGCTTCGATTGACGACTTCCTAAAGTGGTAATCATTGTTTCTTTAATTACTTTAAACGCCAAAAGAGATTTTGAGTGGTTTACGAAGTCATTTAGAATGTAGTACCTGAATCGAGTTCGAAGGAGAGATCTTCAAACCGAAAGGTTCATCATCAATTATATAGTTATGTTTGTGTTGGAAATGGTTGTCTAATAACCTATTATTACACATAATAATATACGAGCCACGCAACAGAATATAGCCAAAAATTAACATAAAAATAAAAAGGGGAAAGCGAAATCGAATAGCAAAAAACATATATTTTCAAAGGTTGTAAGTTTTTATTTCCTAAATCGTTCATGGTGGGGGGGGGGGAAGGAAAACTGAACATAATACCCCACTAGCTTTTAGAATTACTCAGGAAACCTGAACATAATAGCCTAGTGCTATAACTGGTATTGTCAATAGGCCGACTAAAAATTCTATTTGGAGTATAATACAAAGAATTGTTTTTAGTGTTGCTGTCTATTTTATTTGGCAAGAGAGAAATATTAGAAGATCTGAACAAAGAAATAGGACGGTTGATGTCTTGTTTAAAGTGGTGGAAGAAACGGTTAGACTTAAATTTATGAGATTAAGATTAAAATGTACTTCTGATGTTATGAAGGCTGCTAGGATTTGGAACATTCCTATAAGCAAGGATAAGCTTAGGAGGTGTAATAGTAGCTTGATTTGAAATAATAATATTTATGGATAATATCCTTATGTGGGTTCGTTGGGTGACCTGGTCTCATGGTGGGACTAGGTTATGGGATTGTAATAAGGTTTTCGACATTGAGACCAAGAGGAACAATTAGGAGGAAATGATCAAACAAATACTATTAATGATTCGTTGTTTTCAATTCAGGGCTGTTGATTCATGAGTTAGTATATTTGGCAATGTGATTATTATGGGGTAATAATGATGGCCTAACTGTATTTGATGATTTGTTACTGTTGGGGTTTCCTGTGTGTTATGCTTGGTGAGTACCTGAAAGAGTGGTCTACTAAGTCATGACACGTGGATGTACCTTACCAAAGTACATTTCTTTTTATCTTTTTTTCCGAGTGGTTTCCTAATTTTAAAAAGATATATTTATGAATTTAACATGTATTGCAGAATCTGGTGCAGTAATGGTGTTATGTTTCAGGATCTGTGGTATCCTTTTCATTAAATTTATGCGCAGATCTTTTGTGATCAAATTAAGAAGTTAAGGTTCTGAAGTTATATGATGATATATTTGCTACTTATTGATGTTTGGATCTCAAAGTTCAAGTCCTTAGTGTTGGGTTGGGAAGTTCAAGTGTGGATTGTTTCCTTTTTTCCTAGCTTGAGTTTTTTCCCTTTGGTTTTTTCTTGATATAGGTTTTTTTGTAAAGGAGGCAAACACTCTTGGAACGCATTCTCATGTCTTTTCCCTGCAGGTTTATTTGATTGTGATTTGTGGTATTCTTCTTGGTTTATTGATTGCCTAAGACGTTTGTTCCTTGGATCATGAATTTTTGTATTTCTATAGTTTGTATTTGCTTTATGTATTGAGGTTATGCTTTCTATTGGAGTTGGTGTATTGTGATGGTTCATGGGATTCTGACTGGCCTCGGGATTTCCTGATGATTCAGAGTATGATAGTCTCTTTTAGTTAGCCACCTAATTCTCAATGGTATTGATGTCTTTATTTAGAGCTTGGGACATGTTCCAAATGCCTATGTATTGTGTGGCCCAAAGTTGTTTAACGAGAGGATGTGTCATGGTTTTGTTAAAACTCTTTGTGCTTTTTGTACTTTGCCTTTTGAGGCCTTTTCTTAATAAATTTATCGTTAGGAAAAAAAAAATACTCAGGAGTTATCTTAATTATAATTAAATTTAAATCAAGTAAATGATTTATTTAATAATAAACTTAAGTATTCTTCTTCCGAGATGCTTCAAGGAACTATTCTTGATCTTGTCGTTTGTACACTTTATAAAGATTATATGAATTCATAAACTCTTTTGATTACTCAACGTCCTTACAATAGTAATCATTCAACGAAGAGTTATAAATTCCATTCTCATATTTCATCTATATGAACATAAGTATAACAAGCAACCATCTTTATATAATTAATGCGCATAGAAAGAATATTTAATCATAATCAGTTGCTTGAGTATGATTAAAATTCCTAATCATAGAATGCTTCATTAAAATAGGTGTATACGTTGTTCTTATGAGTTTGAAACCAAGAACCAAACCACTTGGGTTTTTCCTCTCATTGAAAAAACTTGTTTTTACTTCACAGTCTAACTGTTTAGTTAAAGATCAATCAAGTTTTAAAATTGATTATCTTTGTGGACATCATCTTAACATTCATAGTTTGAGTCATTTATCAAATTCAAAATTTAACAATGCATCTTAATGATTAACAGGTTCATCATGATCATGCGACTCATATTCCTCAATATTGATATAACATTTATCAATCAAGTATATTTGGGTACCGTTTTGCGATCTATGAACGAGAATTATATCATTATGAGGTTTAACATTTACATGTAAAGCCTCAGTATGATATTCACTAGTGTGTTTAAGAAGGTTATGTATTTTGTATTTTTATCTCTTTAAGATCTAAAAACGCTCCCACTTGCTTTTTGTAATTTTAGACTCTTCTATAATTACTTAGCATGTAAAGGGACATTACAAGATACATTGACAGTTGCTGAGTTTAGTTTGTTAATATCATTCTTCATAAGAATTTTAACAAAATCAGAACTTCAATTTTTAAGACTTAATGGGAGTCATCATATTCCATAATTATGATGGTGTCTTATTTAACCTTCTAGGTTGGAGTTTTATTGAGTACATACTCAATTTTCAAACCTTGACATATTTAGAGGTAAAATATTTAAGTTATCGAAATTAAATAATTCCAAAGAATTTGATTCAACACTCTAGACATACCATAATATGTGGTATTCTATGAGTAGTTTAATTGTGAGACTTTATCACAATCCTAATAACTTAATACTCTTTAGGTTACATACTAATTAATTGTGTCAAACTAAATTAAATATATAGTATTTAAAACCTATTTGCATGCAATAATGTATATGATTTTAACTAGTTCAAGAACTTTATGTACATATCTTTTCAAAAGATATAACATGTTAACTATACATCATTTTGCTTTTGAACAATTCAAGGACTTTTTGTTTATGTCATCACTAGAAGACATAACTTACTTTATGTTATAAGTCTTTCAACAATTAAAGGACTTCATGTTTATTAATTTACAATAAACATAAACATATTTAACTAAAATAATTCTGAACGCCAACTCTTAGCTTCAATAGTAATTTCAAGTTAAACAAGATTACTTCATTATTTGAGACATTACAAGAATACATAAATATTTTACTTGAAGTAGTCTTTAAATCGAGATTACTTTATTATTTTGGACATTCCAAAAACACATAAACATTTTACTAGAAATAGTCTTTATTTCATATCTTGACATATGTTCTAAATATGGCAATAAGTCCTAGTAGAATATTAGTTTCTTACCTTACGGTCAAGAGAAACATTTAATCATATTGTTCTTGTCATGTGTTTTACCTTGCACACAATAAAGATTTTCCGCACTTGTTATCATGGAAAAAACACAACTCATACATGGAGTCTAACAACACGACAAAAACGTTCGTTTGTTTATGTGGACAATATGATAGTGTCACAGATATTAGCTTACAAGTAGATATAGAACCACTTTGTTTAATAAGAAATAGTGCACGACTATCCTTAAAACCATGAGTGTGTATAGTTAGAAAACTATATATTATCTCAAGACAAGCGAGAAATAATCTTGATTACTACCAAGATAATAAACCTTGTAGCTCCCACTGAATTAGACAACATCACATGAATGTCTTGTTCAGAAATAAATCACGATGCTCCCACTGGATTTGACAACATTGTAATTTTACAGACCAGTGAAAAAAACTATGATCTAGTTTTATTTTCCAACTCTCTTTGAAAACCTAATTAGTAGCCATGTACTTTAGATTTCAAAATTTCTACTATGTAGATGAGAGACTATCCATCAATGCTATTTATTAACTTGAAAATTGGGCATGCAATTTCCTCCTTTATTTTGATTAAAACAACAAACTCCGATACATGATCCTAGTTGCCTTTAACCACCCTTTTGCGGTAGTAGTGGTAATCCTATCAAAAACTCATAAAACATCTTACATTAAGATGTTATCATTTGATAGCTTTAAGAACATGTTCTCTAGTTATCCGAATGTCTTGTATGTTCCAAAATACTCACCACCGAATATGGGTGATGAAATCTATATAAAAATATAAGTCATGTACTTTAGATTTCAATCTACTTAACATTTAAGTTTGCTATGAGTTTGATTACATTAGGACAATTTCTACATTCCTATTATAACTTTCCCTAACAAGGAAAAATGATAGGAATGAGTCTCCCTATTCCTTACAAGGAAAGGAGTCTCGGTTTGACTTCTTTAAGAAACAAACCATTGTTTACGGCTTTATCGTTGCATTAATACTATTAATAGAATCGAAAAATTCAATTTTTGTATTTTCGATAATATTCCTTATGGAAAATTAACTATCTATGTTTAAACCTTTTAAACAATTAATTTTCTAAAGGCTGGGGATCCTACTTGACATACCACCATCAACATCAGTGATCTTCTAGAAAATTTTTGATGTACTCAAAATGTAATTACGATCATTAATTGCCGCCGGTGCAATTTCTATAAACATTATAAAGGAACTTACTTTATCAACATTTAATAGACTAGTATGCATGTTTCGCCATCTAGCGCATTTAAGGTGTCACCAGTAAACCGATTAAGTCGATCCAATCCCAAAGAACTGTGATATGTAACACTAACCGACTCACGAAAAAGTGTATAATCCTACCTTTGGGTTGCAATCTACAACGTCCACGCATAGTAATAGCAACTACAAGTGTCTTACAAATTGGCATGGCAATAACTTATTTAATAGGTATAATATTTGACAGTGACGAAAAAAAACAAATAGGTACGAAAAGCATGCATACATCTTCGTACATAAAATTTTAATAAAAAACTTTACCTCGATTAAAGTTATTTATTACGGTATCACTTGTTTTCTATACATCTCATGTATAAATAGTGTTACCTTTAAAAATTGACGATTCAACATGTTTTCAAATCTTAAAGATTCTATATTTTATCACGGGAAAAGATTAGAGAATGGTTAAAAACCATTCAAACCCTAGACCATTCGCAATTATACTTCCCTAAATAGTAGGCAAGTAAGGGAAAGCTACAAACGTAGTCCGGTATTATAAGATAATGGTATCTACAAGACCGAAGTCTTGATGAGTCTCCCCGAACCTTATCCTTGCAACTAAATAGTACTTTTGCAAATTTCGTCATTGACAAAAAATAAATCTTTAATTAAAAAAAAACACATTATGAACTATTAAATTACAAGTCTCGTCATGGGAAACCCGAAGGCCATGATTATCAGATGTAAGCCGAACCCAAATTGACACATAAGACTTCAATCAATAGTCTACAATAAATCTTATTTCATAATTATTAGTCATGTTTATATTTATTTTCGAAAAACCCTTTTATTTTTCACAAGTCAAAACTTAAAATAAAACAATATAAACACAAAACTAATACATATAACACTTATTTAAAAACACTTAACAATTAAGCCATGCAAATATCAATTATGATCCTAATTATCTAATAATTAAATTATGCATATATTCATATAAGGCTCATTCGTCCAATGACTCCGGCTACATCCATCGATGTAATCGATTGTGTAAGCCATATATAAATATATAACAACACAACAAATAAAAGTTATAAACAACTTTAGTCCCTATAAGATATAGCTATGGAGTCTTCCCTAGCGTATTAAAGTCGTGGATCTTACCAAATAAAAATTTAATGTCTATGTTTAATTCTTGATCATCATATTTGCATAAAAACAATTAACAATTAACAAGATTTTATATCATATATCAATCCATGATAAGCTTAGCCAAATACTTAGTTCGCTTATGTTAACACATATCAACTAATAAGCTCATTAACCATCTATAACTAGCCAAACACCCCTAGAACAGAGGAAATTTCTGGAAAAACGATTCAACCTTTAGATATTTGAGGTTTTGACGTCCTTTTATAAATCTAGGTATTTCAAACTTAAATGCATATGAACAATATACATTATAGTTAAATTTGGTTATCAGAATTCTTTAAGCCTCCTATGCGTAGACTATGAAATGTACGTCTTTAGTCACTTGTCAAAATGAGCGAACGTATTAATTTAACGCATTTGTTCTACGTGAGACTTGAAACCCAGTGGGCTAGAGCATAAAAGAGAACTTATGTATTGGGTTCGACGTGTCATTATGTTAGGGTTATGATTTCGATCGTTAATCCTTATCCTGTTTGATCACCATTAACTCAATATCGATTTGCTTAGGGTGATTCATCTCTGATAATTGATCTCTAATCTCCTTTTATTTGGTTCGACGTGCTTTCATTAGATCGGTATTCTCGTTTCATATTAAAGGGTTTTACGATTTGTTTTTTTTCTCTCAAATATGGGTGATCGTCGTTCTAAGGAGGATGATGTGAATAATATTTCCACGTCCATATTCGTCACAAATTTCCCAGATTCGACAACAACGAGGGATTTATGGAGGATGTGCAATCAATATGGGAATGTCATCGATGCGTTCATTCCTAATAGGCGGTCTAAAGCGGTAACGTTTTGGTTTTGTATCGTTTAATAAGGTCTTTGAGGTGGATCGTTTGGTCAATAACTTATGTACGATTTGGTTTTGTCGTTTGAGACTTCATGCAAACATTGCTAAGTTTAATCGGGGTCCTCTTAAACCCAAAGTCAATGTGGTGAATATGAGTTCATCAGGAGGTTCTCACAATGTGAATGGTACTTTCAGACCCTTAAATTCTTTAATGTCATTGTCACAAAGGGCATTTTATCCGCAACCTGTGGCAAAAGACTTAAAATCGAGGCGTTGGTTTTAGATAATTGATGTGCCTTTAATGTAGACTCTCTCATTAGCAGTGTTTGGAAAACGTAAGGAAGTGAATCCTTATTCAAATAAAAAAAGTCTTTGGCTACTGAAGGATTTTGCTATTTGTTATTTTGTTATATGGAGGGTACTGGATTTACTTCAATACAGATACTAAACCACAAAAGATAAGTTCATGGCAATGTGGTGTATTACACCCCTTTCTCTAATTTACAAAACAGCTTCACATATTTCAAAATTGATGAAAGGTAACTTGGATTGACTTAGAAGGTGTTCCTTTATGCGTTTGGTCTCATAACACTTTTGTTAGAATTTCATCTAAATGGGGCTCCCTTTTGCATGAAGAGGAAGATGAAGAAACTCATTTTCATAGGAAACGAATCTGTATCAAGACAACTTTAGACGAGAACATCTTCGAAACCTTTAAAATTATTGTTAAGGGTAAAATCTTTTGGATTCGAGCTAAGGAAGTAACTGGTTGGACTCCAGACTTTAATGATTGTGATGAAGACCTTTCTGACACAGATGATGATGCCCAAAGTGTTAAGAGTGAAGATAATACGAAAAACGTCATTTCAGATGTTGATAGTGAGATAGAAGAGATTCCTGAAACTATTTTTGAACAAGCCGATCACGGAGATATTAAGTCTACTGCTGAAAAGGGTAAAATCAGTGAAGACATAGAAGATGGCCAGTCCGCGGATCCTTTTAATCTATATGATCTTCTCAAAAAGAATAAACATGTTTCTGTGAAAATTCCACAAACACAAGAAGAACCTAAATACCCTCCCGGTTTTACACCTTGTGTTACCTCTGAAGTCAACTCAAATGTGGAGCCATTTCCATCTAGGGGGCTGAAGAACATAATAAGAATAGCCATGATATGGCTAAAGTATCTCTTGTTACAAAACATGTTCCCAATTCGAATACGAAAGAGGATGATGCAGGTGTCTCTAATAGTTCAGGTCACTTTCGTAGTGTGGGTGCTCCAAATTCAGGTGGCTCTATTCTTCTTCTCATGGAAGATCTAATTAATGTTGGCCAAACAATGGGCTATAAAATGGATGGCTGTATAAATAACTTTGAAGAGATTGTGAAGAATCAAGGAGTTCAGGAACCTTATCAATGAACTTTTTGTCACTCAATGTTCAAGGTCTTGCCCATAAGGCCAAAAAAGATTAGGTAAAGGAGTTATGTTTGTTTAACAAGGTTAATTTTCTTTCGTTGCAGAAAACGAAAATGGAACAGGTGAATCTTTTTAATATCAAGTCTTGTTGGGGTAACTTATCTTTTGACTTTGCTGTTAGTCCTTCGGTCGGTAATTCAGGTGGCATCCTTTGTGTTTGGGATCCTAAGATGTTTCTCAAGGAGAATTCAACGGTTTCTGATTATTTTATTGCTATTATGGGAAAGTGAGTTCCCAATGACAAGAACTTGCTCATCATCTCGGTTTACGCCCCTCAAGAGTTATAAAAAAAAGATGCTTTGGAATTACTTGAATCATATGATTGATAGATGGAAAGGTGATGTGATCATCATGGGAGACTTTAATGAAGTTCGTTGTCAAGAAGAGAGATTTGGCTCCATCTTTAATTCTCAAGGGGCTGCCGCGTTTAATAATTTTATTTCGTTGGGAGGTTTAGTTGAAGTGTCTTCTGGAGGTTATTCGTTTACATGGTCCCATAAGTCGGCTTCTAAAATAAGTAAGCTTGATAGATTTTTTATTTTTGACAGCTTATTGAGATCTTGTCCAAATATTTCAGCCCTCATTTTAGATAGGTTTCTTTCTGATCATAGACCTATTTTATTACGTGAATCTCACTTCGATTACGGGCCTACTCCATTTCGTTTAATCATTCTTGGTTTGAGTTGATTGGTTTCGATTCTTTTTTGGAGGATACTTGGAGAGATATTAAATGTTGCGATACCAATTCTATGCTTAGGTTAGTTAATAAATTAAAGTTGCTCAAGAAGGAGATTCGCAAATGGGTTAAAGATAATAACGATAAGTCTAAAAACCATAAGTATAACTTAAAGCAAAGGCTTGCTGAGATTGATTCTCTTTTAGATTAAAGGACTGGTTTACTGTTATATAGGTGGACCGCAAGAGGTATTAGTTTAAGCTTACTAAATTGGATAATATAGATTCGCTAGCTTTGGCTCAAAAAGCTAAGATAAAATGATCAATTGAAGGGGATGAAAATACAAAAAATTCTCATGGTATCATCAATAAGCAAAGAAATAACCTTGCCATTCGTGGTATTCTTGTTGATGGTGCTTGGATTGAGGATCCTATAGCTGTGAAAAATGAATTTCTCAATCATTTTCGTGATAGATTCAACTCCCTTTGTTCAGAGCGATTCGTGCTGATATGGATTTTCCTAATAAGTTTGAACTATCGATCAATAAAGTAAGATTTCGAAAGACCTTTCACCAAGAGGACAACAAAGGAGCTATATGGGATTGGTGGTTTAAATAAGTCTCTCCTCCGGGACCGATGGTTTTTACATTTGTTTTTATCGTCCGATATTGGAATCCTTCCTCTTCTCGATATGATAATGTGGAAGCAGTAAAATCACTTTTATTTTCATGGTTTTTGTCCTAAAGGAGGTAATTCTTTTTTCATTGCTCTAATTCCGAAAACTTTTAATGCTAAATTGGTTAAGGACTTTAGGCCCATAAGTCTCATTGGAAGCCTATATAAAATTATTGCTAAGATTTTAGCGAACCTTTTAGTGCTTGCCATGGGAGATCTTGTTAATGAAGTGCAATTCGCTTTCATTGATAATAGAAATATTTTAGACGGTCCTTTCATTTTGAATGAGGTCATGCAGTGGAGTAAAGCTAAAAAGAAACAAACAATGATTTTTAAAGTTGATTTTTGAGAAGGGCGTTTGACCCTCGTTCGCTTGGGGGGATTTTTGTTTGATGTTTTTGAAAAATTCGGTTTTGAGTAATCGATGGTTAATGGTGATAAAAGTATTGCTTATGTTCTTCCAGGGGCTCGATCCTTGTTAACGGGAGTCCAACATCCGAATTCCAGTTTCAAAAAGGTCTCAAACAGGGAGACCCATTATCCCCATTTCTTTTTATTTTGGTTATGAAAAGTCTTCACCTTTCATTCCAAAAAGTCGTTAATGCTGGTATGTTTAAAGGTGTTATCTTAGATAATTCATTGCAATTATCTCACCTTTTCTATGCAGACAATGTGGTTTTCTTAGGCCAATGGTGTGAGTCGAATTTAAAAATTATTGTTCAAGTCTTGGAATGTTTTTTTCGAGCCTCGGGTTTAGGTCTTAAAATTATGCACATGAGTAAGATCATAGGGAGTTTGCTGTGAAGAAACTCAGCTTAGGTCGGGCCCGCAGCATAATTGGATGTATGATTCTCAAAGCTCCTTTTTCTTATCTTGGTGTGAAAATTGGAGACCTCAATGTCGAGAGTTAAAGCCTGTAATGAGATCATTAATAAGCTTCTTTGTAGACTTTCCAAGTGGAAGTTGAAAACTTTATCGATTGGAGGCCGACTTAACTCTTCCTTATATCGTATTGGGCTCGTTGCCCTACTATTACTTTGTCTTACGGTTTAAAGTTCCCTACCCTTGTGTGTGAATAAAATAGCGTCTATTCGAAGTCATTTTTTCAATGGGTGGAGCTTAACGATCGTATAAATATCGATGGTTAAAATGGTGAGATGTGTTGGACCTCTAAGGATAAAGGTGGTTTGATAATGCTTATTTACACATATCTTTTACCTCTAAAAACGAGCTTAAATGACCAAAAACAGACAAAAACTGCCAAATATATGTTTGTTTTGCATTTGTATTGTGCAGGAAGTGGATATCAACAAAAAGACAGAAAACCAAGCCAAAATGACAAAACTGAGCATGGAATGGAAAAGACTGTGCAAAATCAAGGCCAAAGTCCAAAAATGCCAAAGTCAGAAGAATCAGCAGTCAAACCGTAGCCGGAACTGAAGAATACTATTGGATGCAATCTTAACCCATCTGATGGGCCGGGAAAGCCCAATAGTATATCTATGAAGACTGTGAAGACCAAATGGGCCCTCAATCAATTACAACAGCCCATTTGTGTGCAATTGACAAAGACTGTGAAGACTTTGAAGGCCCAATCCTAGCCCAGTTACAGCCAATCTCAGCCATTGTACACACAAAACCCACTTCATAACCTTATTGGGCTTGAAAAAGCCCAATAACATAAGCCTAACCCTTATTGGGCCCACCACACTCAATTGGGCCCAATACAAGCCCACAATCCTTTTTTATAAAACATAAGGACCAAAAATGTAAATTTTAAAACTTTGTTTTATAATTAAAAATGAAAAATAAATAATAAAAAGGGCCAAAAATGCCAAGTTTTAAAAGTTATTTTATAAAGAAAATAGAAAAATACAAACACAAGGGCCATTTTTGCAAATTCCCAAAACTCTTTTTATTTCTTTTTAGTTATAAACAGCAGGGACCAAATTTGCAATTTGCCAAAACTCTTTTTTTCTTTTAGTTATAAACCACAAGGGCCAAAACTGTCACTTTCTAAACTATGTTATAACTGAAAACTCGGCTTAAACAAAATGAAAAGAGAGAAAGAGTTGAGGGACCATTTGTGCCTCTTCCCCATTCTTCGCGTTTAAACCCTGCAACCAACCAGCGTACCCGCCAAAACCATACCACCCCTTCCCCACTGTTTTTCTTGCAATACCACCTCCCAAGTCCACTCTACAGCTACCCCATACCCTTCCCCACCTTACCCTGCCCCTATAACCCCTCCCACTTGGAAAACACTCAACCCCGAAGTCCCCTTTAATGGTGAGATGGTGTACAGGGCAAACCAAGGGCTAGGATTGCTTAGGAAGTGTCCTACTCTCACAACAAACACATCCCAAGTCCAAGTAAAGACTCTAAGCTGCTATAAAAGAGCCAAGACCAAGCCGAAGTCAAAGACACCATTTTTTTATGTTTTTAGCTAAATTTTAAATCTAAGCCTTTCTTTTAAGCATTTTAAGTGTATTCAGTTTGTTTTGTAAGCTTATGTTGTAATACTTTCAGTTTTAAATAAAAGTTAAGAAGTGTTTGTGATATTGCATTTGTCAAAATTTGAAATACAAATTACAGTTTGTTTAATCCTGTTTAGACTTGTGTAAGAATGTTTTAAAGTGATTAAACCTCACTTGTAATCACTTATCTCAGCTTTATTTCACCAAAAATCAGTTAAAAATCGATTTTTATAAAATAAGGGGGTGTTTGGTTTAGCATGAAAATGGGTCATTTTGGGTTGGTTATGGGTTGTAACCACTCAGCCAACTTTGGCTGAGTGTGTGGGCTTCATTAGGCCACTTTAATCACCACTTGTAGTTCTAAAATAAGTTTTTGTGCCCTCTTTATAATCTGTCAAAATTTGAATAAGCCAATTTGAGCTTAAAGGCTCAAGCTGCTTATGCAGCTTAAGCACACTATTTGTGTGCTTGTTGTTGTTGTTTCTAGCCTATTTACCAAC
>BQNB010004437.1:8423-52942 GCA_026074375.1 Tanacetum coccineum | reverse complement strand
ACAAAAACTTAAAAAACGTATAAAAATGGATAAAACCATAAGAAAACGTAAGAAAATGTACAAAAACGCATAAAACGAACACAAACGTATGAAAAGGTAAAAAAAGGAACAAAAACGTATAAAAGCGGATGGAAACGTATAATAACGTCTAAAAACGTATAAAAACGGATGAAAACGTATAAAAACGTCCAAAAACATAAAAAATTGTATGAAACGTACAAAACGTATACACACGTTCAAAAACCTATGAAAACTTATAAAAATGTACAACAACATATAAAAGCGAACGAAAACGTTTGAAAACTTATAAAAACGGACGAAAACGTATGAAAACGTACTAAAACGTATAAAAACGTACAAAACGTATAAAAACGTAAAAAGCCATACAAAAACGTATTAAAAAGGCTTTGGTTAGTACATAAGTCCAAAATTTAAGTATTATAAAATAAAAAATGTGTAATTTTTTTTATATATATTTTGAGAGGCAAAACAAATTTACAATCTTAGCCCTCACGTTTATGCATCTATATCACGTTAGGGCCTTTTTAACGACCGTTTAGACTTCGTTAGTAAATTGGACAGGACCCGTAATATTTACAAGGACATGACCCTCTTAAAAAAATACAAGGACGGTACATGCGAAACCCGGTAAACAACAAGGACAATTTAAGTAATTAACTCTATTTTATCTCTAACGAGTCAAACATGTATATGTAAGATATTAAACTCGTCAGCTGGTCAGATGGGTCAAAAGTCGCCCAAAGTGTGCTTTTAAATGCAATATATTGAAGAGGCTAGATAGTTTTCTAAATAATAAGTTTCTTTTTCATATTTGAGAGGTTAAGTACTTAATGTATAAAAATAATTTTGAGGGGTTTCGAATCAACTCAACCCGCCCATATTAAACTTATTCTTTCATATGTGGAATTAGATTTTTTTTTTAAATCTTGTTCTTTTTCTTCAGTTTGGTCATATATCTTCACTGATGGGCTGTGGTTTACTTGTGTGTATGGTGGTCGCTGATGGTGATAAATGTCTTAAATGTGTTTTTATGTTCTTGTTGATGTATATTGTAAAGATAATAAATGTTTTTATGTTCTTGTTGATGTATATTGTAAAGATAATAAATATTTATTCTTTTAGAACGGCACCACACTTGAAATCCGACCCCCGAGTTATACCATCCATACGGGCAGGCCTCGGGACCTGAACCACTAGGAGAGACCCGCGAAAGGAAACCTCTAGAATTCACGGCTTTGCACTAGGAGGAAAATCTGAATTTTTGCCTCTTGCGAGACTCGAACCCAAGACCAAACTCCCTTCCCAAGCTCCAGAATGTGCCCAGGTGGCCAACTGCTCTAAGCAATGTTTTGAAAACCGGGTTTTGAATCGACCCGGTCGAGTCACCGGGTTACCGGTTGGACCGCCGGGTCAACCCGGTTTTCCAAAATGTTTCAAGAGTACCCTGAAATGACAAGAGTACCCTCGTGATCGGGGGTAAATGACCTAATACCCTTATTTACATTGAGTTAACAAAAAAAAAAACTAACGAACCTGATCTCCTGAAATATTCAAAGTCTTTCTCGGTTTCAAGGTATTTTTTACATATAAGTTGCTAATTGCAGACACTAAGATCTTACTAATTTTTAATTCACAAGTATGTTTATTATGGTTACGGTTACTGTTACTATTTTAAATAGCTTATCAGGACTTATTTATAAGCAGCAAAAAGATAGTAAGGCAATCCCAAGCAGCCCTTAATAAGTTGATATACAAAAGTTTGGATACTGTAATAACATTCTCATCCCTTTTTGTTGGCAGTTCGGTCGAGTTTCGGTTACAAACACTACACTACCCATGTAATCTGTTTATGTAAACAGGTTGACGGGTCAACCCGAAACCTGCTTAGACCCAAGCTTAACCTGTTTATTTTCGTGTCGTTTCAGCAATTGCCACCCTTGGTTTTGCTTATATGATTTCTTATGTGTCAGGAAAATGGAAATTGTATCTGCAATCATTGCTCCTGTTATGAATGCTTTGATGGTTCATATTACGCAAAAGCTGAGAAACCTCACTTCCTCCGCCGAACGTGTTGAGCACATGAAAAACAGAATGCAGGTTTTGGAAGGTCAAAGAGCTGAGATCGAAGTGCACGTGGGAGATAATAAAGTAAACAATCGTAGGATACCTCCTCAAGTAACACCGTGGTTGACAAAAGTTGAAGATATCAAGAAACATGTTGACAAAATTTCAAGTAACAATGTTGGATGCTTTAATGTTATAAAGAAGTATAAAGCAGGAGAAGGCGCATTGAAGCTTACCAAGGATATTGAAGATCTTATTACAGATTATTTTTCTTTTTTTTTTTTTTTTGTAAGGGCATCACCTGGAGTATGCTTAATACCTCTTGGAAGAGTCGATTCCAACGGCCCGATATAACATCCAGCAGCGGATGAAATACCCAGATTGGGTCAAGTCGAGAGATAAGATATTCAATGAGCTTTGCAGTTCCTCACCACGTGATGTACGACTCGAGTAATAGCCCTCTTTTATGTGGAATGGGTGGTGTGGGGAAAACCACGCTGATGAAACAACTTAAAGAGTCAGCAAAAGATAACAAGATGTTTAGTTGGATTGTGGATGTAGGTATTGGGAAATTTCCCAACTTGCATGCCATTCAGAAGGCCATAGCAGCGCACACTGGCGAACCTCTTACCGAAACTGATGAAACCTTAATGGCAACTTATCTTTCTAAAAGATTTAAAGAGTTTTCAGAGCAGAAAGAAAAGATTCTGGTAATATTGGATGATGTGTGGAAGGAGAGCAAGATTAAACTCGAACATATCGGATTAAGTAGTCCTTTGCCAAATGGGGTCAAGTTGCTGCTCACATCACGCGATGAAAATATTTGCCAACAGATTGCAGTTGACGCTGATTCTGTTCTTGAAGTAGTTAGAGTTAATGTCTTGGAGGAGGGGGAAGCACAAGATTTCTTTTCTCGAATTGCAGGGATTTCAGAGGAGCGTGATCGTGATCTCTATCAAATAGGATGTGATATTGTCAAAAAATGTGGTTGTTTGCCGCTTGCCATCAAACTCATTGCTGCAACTCTTAAATGTCAAAAGAAATTTGTATGGAGGCGTACACTCAAGCATTTGAAGAAAAATGATCTTGACAAGAACGTGCAAAATATAATTAAGATAAGCTACGAGAGTTTAGTGCATGATGATAAAGTGATTTTTCTGCTTTGTGGCATGTTCCCCGAGGACTATAATATTCCGATAGAAGATCTGGCAAGATATGCATGGGGACTAAAACTTTTAGAACAAGATTCTTCAATGGGAGATGCTAGAGACAGCACACAAACAAGTGTGAGCAATCTTAAAAATGCCTACTTGTTGATGGATGGAGATAGTCATCACATTGATTGTGTGAAATTGCATGATCTTGTGCTTGCCTTTGTGGTAGGTAGTGTTTCTAAAGGTGGTGAGGACGGATGTTGGATCATTCACCAAGATGATTTCTCAAAGTTGAGTGAAGCCAATAATATGAGCCAGTCTTGCAAGCAAATTTCGCTAACATGCAAGGGCATGTCTGAGTTTCCTAGTGAATTTAAGTTTCCAAACCTTTCACTTTTGAAACTTATGCACGGAAGTGAGTCGCTAAGGTTTCCCCTAGACTTTTATGAAGGAATGAAAAAGCTTCAAGTTATAGCATTTCAGAATTTGGAGTACCCAGTAGTCCCAACATCATTTCAGTGCTCCACCAACCTTCGGACTCTTTGTCTAGATGAATGCTCGTTGATGCTTGATTTAACTTGTATTGGAAATCTTTTGAATCTGGAAGTGCTTAGCTTTGCTAACTCTGGCATTACAATCTTACCTTCCACATTCCGAAATTTGAAGAAGCTAAAACTACTGGATGTAACAGATTGTTACAATCTTGTTATAGATGACGGCGTCTTGAAAAACATGGTGAAACTTGAAGAGATTTATATGAGAGGTTCTCATGGACGTGCACTCTGCTTGACAGACAACAACTGTAGTGAATTTGCAGAGCGTTCAGAGAACCTTTGTGCTTTAGAATTTGATTTTATTGGTAACAATGCTCATATGAAGAACATGTCTTACGAGAAACTTAAAAGATTCAAGCTTGCACTGGGATGTTCTTTTACAGAAGTTAGAGACAACGTGCAGGCAGATCAAGTTGACATGCACTCATATGAAAACAGCTTGAAGCTGGTCACCAACAGAGAAGAACTACTGACATCTAAAATCAACGATCTGTTTAAGTTCACAGATGCACTTTATCTACAAGTGAATGATATGAATACTCTTGAAGATATTGACGTGGAATCCCCGCATCCTCGACATCATCCTCGAAACTCTTCATTTTACAATTTAAGATTTCTTAAAGTTACAGAATGTGAAGATTTGAGATACCTTTTCACACTGAATGTTGCAACAAAGTTGTCAAAGCTTGAGTATCTGGAAATTTCCAGATGCCCAATAATGGAAGCAGTCATACAAATTGAGAATAATGGATGCAATATAATCATGTTGTCCAACTTAAAGTATCTCAGGTTGGCTGAGCTACCAAAGCTATTGAGTTTCAGCAATAACGTCAATGTAATTGAGCTACCACGTCTCGTGGAGTTGCAACTTGAAGGCCTTCAGAGTTTTACAAGCATTTATCCCAGTAGTGCATCATCTTCCGTGTCGAGTAATATTTCCCGCGTGCAATCTTTCTTTCACAAAGAGGTAAGTATGTGTTTTGTTTTTAAATTACAATTTTAACAATCTTTTATACTAATAGTGGTTCGTAAAGAGGTGGGTATTTAATGGATGACAACAAGGCTGTCAAACTCGCGAGTTTACACGTAAGACCGTACGATCTTACGTGTTCACCTGATAAAATCGTGTAGGATCGGTGTAGGATCGCATCAGAGGTAGGATCGCAAGTAGGATCGTAAACTCGCGCGTAAGATCGTAGGATCGCGTGTCGATACGAGTTTACCAAATTACCAAGTTACTAACTTATTGACTTACATACTTACTGGCCCATTACTTTTTTACGCCAAAAAAAAACAATACGAGTCCGCTGATCTCAGTAACAAGTATTGACGTTTCATTCCTAGATTTTCTAATCAATAAACCTAATTATCTACTTTCCCCAAATTGAAATTACATGAAACAAATTAGGGTTCTTCTTCTCATGTTCTAGTTACCTTAAGCAAAAAATTTCTTACAGGTAATTGTTGTTTTTTCTTTTACCTTTTCATAGTTTTAACTATTAACCTTTAAGTTTTAATTCAGATAGCTTAATTGTAGTGATACTAGTGAAGTGCTTTTTTTGAGACGTTTATTACGCATGATATGTAATTATATTCCGCTAAATCATGAATGTGACGATAGAAACTTGACTTTTTTGTGTTTTACTTTTACTTTGGTATTTTAAATTTAAACTTTGACATTTTCAAGAGGATATTATATAAATTTATATTTGATGATGAGTAGAAATAAAAATAGTTTGACTCGTTTATCCGTTGCTTACAGAACATGATAAATTGGTAGGATCTTACGATCTCGATCCGATCTTACGATCTCGATCTTGCAAAGACAAAAACGATCCCAGGTGGGATCGCGATCTTGACAGCCTTGCTTACACATTTATTTAATCCTAAATTTTGTTAGGCAACCTCCTTTTATTACTTGAATGCTATTTATTATTTTTAAACTGATAAATTAATAATAATATTTGAAAGAGAAATTTTGAAAGAATTATGTCATTTTTTTTTGTTTTATATTAGCCACGTGGGGTGATAGTAGAGAAAACTACAGATATATTTTCTTTTTAAATTTTTTTCTTTTAATAAAATCAGTCCCAACCGCTTATCTCAAAGTAGTTTTTTATCTCAAAGGTGCCTCTAAACGTACCTTTTATACGGTATATTTTATTTTCTCAGCTTTCTTTACGTAAATATAAATATAGTGTGCATGATGTTTTGTAGATTTTTTTCACGGTGTTATATCGTGTTGGGTCGACAAGGGATCCAGACTTGGTAATAGTCGTACATACTTTTGTGAAAGGGTAGTTAAAATTAGGGAAGAAAGGTTTTATTAGTTTCAAAATCAAGATTTATAGTTACAATTTTTAAAATTAGAGGCTAAATCCTTAGTTTTCTAGCAAACTACAACGACTATTTTTGTAATTTGCTCTTGTTTATGTATTTCACGTATCTTCAAGGTTATAAATAGCGTGAGGCGTGGGGTGGCGGCATGGTCAAGCTCAGTCTTTTGCGAGCTATGACGGTCATGACGTTTTTTAATAGCGTGAGTTAAAACGGCACAAAATTTTAAAAACTATTTATAAATTTATACTATTTATATCATATTAAAAATATATTGGAATTTATAAAAAGTGTCAAACATAAAGGAATAAAGTCAACTAAACTATCTTGGCATGGTATCTTTTTCATTTCTATATTAAAAATATCGTTTTTTATCGAAATTGCGTCTCGAAAAAGCATTCAGCATCCGTTTTATCGCGTCTTATCACGTTTTTTCATTTCGTCTCACGTAAGCCTTAGCCCAAGCCTGGTCTATTGCGTGGGGTGAAGTCAGCCCTCCGCGCCTTTGCTAGGCCTTTGCGACGCCATAGCGCGCCTTTTAAAACCATGCATATCTTAGATATTCCTTAGATGTTAATTTTTAAAAATATATATGTCAAAAATTTGGTGCAACTATGAACTTTGCTATCCAGTTTTAGTTCATGAAATGTACTAGTAGTACTAAATATCTATGTTTACATTGGGTGACATAGGTGGCTTATGAAGCTTCTCAAATTTTAAAAGAAAATTTTCCGTAAAAGAAGTTCTGCAATTCTTAGTGCCTATTTGTTATAGGGTTTTTTATTCAAGTAATGGAGTCGTATCTTTAAAAATTAAGATAAGGATATGAGATCTTGACCCTCCATGTAATTTTTAATAAATGGTTTCTAGAGTGACATGTGTCATCTCTCATTCAAAAAATCAACAATATCTTCTTTACTATATTTTTTTTATTATCTAATTTTATCATATTTTTTAATTTTTTTTCTCTTTAATTCAATATCCATTTTAATATACTTTTTTGAACTTTAGTTTTTTCACTTTTTAGTGGGTTTATATTATTTTAATTCAACATTTTTTACAACTTTAACCTTAATTTGAATAAATACAAACTTGAATCGTCAAAATTATATATATACTTATGAAGAGATTGTTTGACGGGTAAGAGAGTGTGAGGGTCTTTGTATATGCGGGAGTGATGATGTCAATATAACGTTGCGGAAAACTACCGGAAACCCAAACAAATACATACGCCGAACACATATACATTGGGAGTGTTGCGAAAGGACTTCACTAAGCGGGTAAGAAATTGCGAGAAGAGTTGGGTTGACAATAGTTATCTCATGCGGGTAGCGAACCACGTCAACTTCCCGCATCCTAACAAAAAAGATACTACATTCACTATATTTTTATAATGTAAGTATATTTATCGCCGCCGGTGTACGCGGACACCCGACTAGTTATAACAAATATATGATTAGTTTGTTAGTTTGGTGAGTTTTTTTATAAATTACATATTTTACACTTTAACAACTTATTAATAATAAAAAGATAGCAAGTCCAGGTCTAACAAATACGAGTAGTTACTTTTACTAATTAATATCTTAAATGTAACACATATCAAACAATATGCCAACTGAATATGTAGTCTTTTAATATTTATTTTTGAAGGAAAATGTATTCAAACGCATCAAAAGATGATAAAATTCATGTATATTAAAAAAAATACATTAATCAAAATATTTTTAGAAATTCTTATTTACAAAATTTATATGCTTATCGCAATATAAAAAATTAAGAATATAAAAGTACCGAATATATAACGTGTTGTATAAGAGCATCTACAATGCATCAAGTCTTAAAGACTTGATGCATTGAATGCATTTAATGAAAATGCTCTTGAATAACTAAGGCTTTTACAAAAGACTTATAGTGTTTACCAAGTCTTTGTAAAAATTCTTTCTAAAAACCTGTCAATGCAATGCCAAAATGTCCATCAAAAAGCTTTTTAGAATAGGGAAAAGCCCCATTGTGGATGCTCTAACATTTGATTTGATGATGCAGATTGATGTTGTATCTATACCCGGGAAAGAATTAAATGATGATATATCTAAAGTAGCATTCCCATCTTATCTGCTGCACACTTTCCATCACCTTCATGACCTTTTATTGAATAACTATAAAGCTGTGGAGGTGGCCTTTGAGATGATGAGTCCAAGTATTAGAGAATCACCTCACAATACTCAACAACCACTCATACTCCCCTATCTTGAAGTATTAGTGTTATATGGATTGGAGAGGATGAGTCACGTGTGGAAGTGCAATTGGAATGAATTCTTAATTCTTCAAAAACCACAGTCACAGTCCTCATTCCATAACCTCACAACCATTAGGATGAGCTACTGCCATAGCATCAAGTACTTGTTTTCACCTCTCATGGCGAAACTTCTTTTCAACTTAAAGGAAGTTCGTATAGCGTGTTGTGGTGGTATTGAAGAGGTTGTTTCAGACAGAGATGATGAAGATGCGTCTATAAATTTCCCCACAAACACCACTTTCTTCCCGCATTTAGACATTCTTAAGCTTAGATACCTCAGAAATTTCAAGTGTATTGGTGGTGGTGCCAATGGTATATCTACTGATATTCATGACCAACTTAAGGTATTTTTCCTATATATTCAGCGACTAATATAAAGGTTGGTTATTTTTGTTAATATTATTAGCTCTGTTTATTATATAATTAAATTCTCTTTTTTTTTCCAGTTATCTCAAGCTTCTTGGTCCTTATGCCAATACGCTAGAAAGATAAGTATAGTAAATTGTGATGCATTGTCAAGTGTGATTCCATGGTATGTTGTAGGACAAATGCAAAAGCTTCAAGTGCTGGAAATAAGTGACTGCAAATCGATGACAGAGGTGTTTGAAACTCAAGAGATCAACAACAAGAGTGGTACTGATACTGGAAAGTCACTTCCAAGGCTAGAATATATTACGATGCTTAAACTACCAAAACTAAAGATCTTGAAAATTCAAGGGTGTCGCCTTTTGAAACATATATTCACATTTTCCACTCTTGAAAGCCTCGCGGAACTCGAAGAGTTAGAGATAAAGGATTGCAAGGCTATGGAAGTCATTGTTAATAATGAAATTGGAGACCAAAAGGCGACATCTAATGTGGTGGTCTTTCCTCATTTGAAGTCCCTTATACTAGTCAATCTACCAAACTTTGTGGGTTTCTTCTTGGGGAAGAATGAATTCACATGGACAGCATTGGAAAAGGTTGTGATCAGTGAATGCCCACAAATAACAGTGTTCACTTATGGTCAATCTACAGCTCCGAAGCTTAAATTCATAAGCACAAGCTTAGGCAAACACAGTGTTGAATGTGGCCTTAACTTTCATGTGACGACCACCTTGCATCAGGTATTATTTTTATTTTAAATAAAAAAGAAAAAAACATTCCTATGTTAGGTTCTTTTCTAGACTCGTGCCTTGTGTGTATAACTTAATATTTGAAACAGTGCATAAATTAACTTCTAGTATTAGAGTCAATTAACCTTATTAATAATTGTAATCTTCATCAAAATTACAGCGTAATTATTGGATAGAAAGTAATATGATCAGCAAATATCAACGGTTTGGTTATGTATCTGATTCCCAAAATCCAACGGTTGTCCAATCATGTAGAGCCTTTTGGCTTATTTTACTCACATCAGAAGTTTTTTTTTATCATTGAACCAACTTATATGTACAACCATCTATGACGTAAGCTTGTTTTTTTTGACCTTGTAGGCTCGATTACCGAGTTATGAAAGTACAAGCTCATACCGCCCTACTACTATGGAAAGGTTGCTTTGGTCTTATCATAATTTGATCAATGTGGATATGGATTATAACCCAAGTGATAGACATACTCTTTTTTCATATGATGAAGTGTCACAACTACAAAAGCTTGAAACTGTTAGTTTCAGGAGATGCCAGGACACTGAGGTGATATTTGATTCACCAACTGTTGCTGCTGAAATTCCAAACTTGAGACAAGTGGACTTGGAGTGGTTATCTAGTCTCAAGTATATATGGAAGAGCAAGCAGGGGACAGTAATAAAGTTTCCAAACCTAACAAGGCTGTTTATTGATCATTGCGAGAGTCTCGAATATATATTTACATGTTCCATGGTTGGTAGTGTATTGCAACTCCAGGAACTACATATAAGTGACTGCTACAATATGAAGGTAATTGTGAAGGGAGAAGAAGAATGTGATGCCATAGAGAATGCTATTGTGGTGTTTCCTTGTCTAAAGTCCTTAAAACTTTATGATCTTCAAAGTCTGGAGGGATTTTGCTTAGGAAAGGAAGCTTTTGAATTTCCATCATTGGATACCTTGCAAATTGATAGGTGTCGAATAATGACGGTTTTCACCAAGGGAGATTTGTCCGCTCCAAAGCTACATGCAATTCGTGCAAAGAATGGGAAGTTCAATATACACAACAGGCTGAACTCGGTTGTGAAAAACTTTACCGGATGAGTTTAAAAGGTGAAGAAATATCGAGGGACTAAAACTGTAAAAGTTGTTGTTCTTACGCTTTACAGCTCCTTCATTTTTGAAACCCGACCACCAAGGCTAGGGGAACCGTTCTCTGAAATCACTCAATGACGTGATCTGTTTTCTGGCAAGTTGTTCAGTTTTATGATTTTTTTTTATTTGCATAATAAACTCAATGTGTATGTACATATATGATTAGGGTTTATGTCATAGCCTGATTGATTTCTGCGTTTGTGTATTTATTGTATGTGTAAATTGTAACAAACCGAATTAGGTGGTGTTGTTCATCGACTATAATTATGAGATCTTGTATTGACTTGAACCTGCCAATCGTTGGATCCGTTAGAAATAAGAAGTGTCTTTTTTTTTTATTAATTAATAAACATAGTACATCATCACAAAAGGTTGTAGACAAGCCTACCCTGATACATCACCACTAATACAAACTAAGAAATCAACAAAATAACTCGGATAACAAACAGAACTTTCTCGGGCACTACTGCAATATCTCCGACAACACAACATTCCCATAACTCTGGCATATATCCCAAACACAGCATCAGCATACTACATTATGTTCACCGTTTTTTCACCAAAGACCATAATCTCATGACTACATTTGCAAACTCAAGATGTGCATAGATGATTCACCCAACATCCACAATAACCTATGCAATTCAAGAGAAAGGCATCATCATGTAGATTATAGCACTTATTCACACTAAAAGAGGGGCTATACCTATACTAGCTACATTTCCTAATTATTTACCTCTAAAACCAACCAGCCACTGAGTTGATCAAGAAGCAAAGAGGATTACGCATCACTAGCAAAGGAACACTCACCCTCAATTAAATCCAACCTAACCTCATTTGACGGTGCATTGAGTGAACCAAAAAGATTCATCTTTCACATCTCTCTATTCCACCCATCCTGCACTATCCACCCAGACCACTTATCCTTCATATTAGATGGCCCTACATTATGGTTGACCATTTATCCTTCATATTAGATGGCCCTACATTATGGTACATTTAACTGAAATAACCCCTAACTGATCCTAGATAGACTATCAGACTCTCCCAAGGCCATTCTGAAAAGCCTATAAAGAACAGAAAGGAAAATTACCCAATCTTAGTGATAGTTTAAATTTGTAACCAAATAATTACCTTTTTCTAAAATATATAGGCTTGAAACTTCGCTTATGGTGATCAAACCTTACCTAGTAATAGAAACAAAATAACTTTGGAGGGGACTCGCCAAAGTTAGTCAACAAAATTCAAAGAAAACGTGCAATAAGTACCTAGTTTAGCGTCCTGTATTAGGGAATTCGGTACACCCAGTCTCATCTAGTGACTAAGAAGAGACCAACAACAAAAGGATCAGTTAACCGCCTAATCATGGAATATATTGCTGCAGAAATAGTCAAGCATGATAGGTGCAGTAGGTACTTGTGACCCATAAAAGTTGCAGCCTTTTCTTTTCCGGGCATCTTGTTAAAATTATAATTGAAAAGTTTCATGTTAGAACGAGTTATTTGGTCATCATCAAAAATGAAGTAACTGTGTGTGCTTTGGGAATGCAACAAATATTGGAACAATTTCCTCAAACTAACTAATCAAATATTGCAATTGCATATGAGATATCAGATATATCATTTATTCTCATGTGTGCAGCAAGTATACGAAGCTATTACTAATAAGTTATAACCCACTTGAAGGTTTGTGGATATTGTAAATGTTTATACCTGAGATGTTAAAAAAGTAACTTCATTTCAAAGGTATAAATTTATGACAATATTACGGTAATCGATGATAGAGGACAGATTGAAATTTTACTTGAAGTTTTATTATGTGGACAGTATAGTATGACTTTAAACTATAGTAAATTCCCGCAAAATTTTGTATTGTCAAGAACCAAAATTACATTCTTACAGAAACATAGATAGAAGTTATATTTTCATTATATACTTTCTTTATTGTTTAACATATTTACAAAGTGAGATTTTACAGGAACTTCAGAACTCTACAGAATTTCAACTTGTGTGTTCCTCATAACGGTATGCCTAAATTCGTAGGAAGTTTGGGTATGAAGTTTGTTTTTTGGACAATTCTATGCAATTCGTTGGTCTAAAGGAGTTTGAGAGGTATGAACAACGAGCCCAAATCGCAGATATCTTTCATGTTAGGGAGCATCTGCTGGATCTTTAGAAATGAAGGATGCCTGAAAGTTAAATTCTATGAAGGAGGAAGACTGGAAGAGTTGCTATAAAAGAATGAGATTGAAGTCGGTTGTAACGAAGGTTAATATGTGTACTCATGCAAGAGAAAGAAGCTTGTGATTTTCAGGTTTAGAGACGCGTAAACAAACTGGAGATCTGAAAATAACACAATTATATATGTACATTAAAGCCACTTAATGGGTATCGACTCAGGAAGCCAACTTTGTGTATGTGTTTGTATGCTGATTGCAAAATGCTAGTCAAAGTTTTGTTTGAGTTTTTTTGTTTAGTGCTAGAAGCAAGATTTTACAACTTTTTGTCGAAGGGATTGTTAAACAGAATATCGTTTGCAATATGTTTTGTGCTTGATTGCTTTTACACATGTGAAGGGGTAGTAAGTTCCACAAAGATGATAAATTCCAACAAAAATGTTGGAAACCTGATGGATATCTTTGTATTAACGAAAACTTGACATTTTGTCCAAAATATGAGCATTTGTATACACCTATTGTAACGAACTTTCTGACACAATGTTCAAGCTCGAGCTGAATAGCGTTAAAAGTGCCCTAGTCATCATTTATGAGAAATGTAGAGTTCAGTTGCATTAGTTGCGCGTCAGGACTTGAAATATACCAACACTTCAGAAACAAGATATTCTCTTCATACAACAAAATAGCGAAATACAGACAAGATCTAGACATACATACTTCTTTATCACACTGATGGTCAACGCACTAAGGACTTGTTAGTCTCATGAGCATTATGAAGATCTGGAAGATCAGCACTCGTCGAGAACTTAGCCCATCTTTTCTTCTCAACATACTTAAGAAATGGCCGCAAAACTAACCCGATAACTATAGCAAAAACACTCAAACCCATAACCTTAAACGCCGATAAAGCCAAAACTACACAAATTAATATTGTCGGAAGAACACACATAAGGACCGCACCAATTGTCCCAACCGGTATCTTATACGGTCTACTCACATCTGGATACTTCATCCTTAACCTTAGTCCTTATGAAAGCTATGAACTTCAAAATCATACCGAAACAATATAGAAAATTTTCAGCAGCCACGATTTATTGAAAGGTCAATTGTGAAAGTAAAATCACCCCTGAAGCTGAAAACAGAATTCCAATATACGGAGTCCCGTAACGGGACCGTTTTGCAAAAAACTCGGGAAGCATACCTGGTTCCGCCATACCTAGAAGTTGAAATGAGTCGCTACTCATTTCGGTTACAAACATACCCATGTTTGATAGTCCGGCACCCGCTTGGACCCACCATCTTAACCATACCCTACCTACTATCATAGCGATATCGGAAAAATAACCGTCTTTCCAAAGCTCACGGTCGAGCGGGACCGCACCAGTCCCGACGAGTAATGGGAAGAAGTAACCGCAAACAACGAAAATTAATGCGTACTATAAAGCTTTTGGGAGTGTTTTTTTGGGATTATTGACTTCACCAGCAAGTGTACTTATTGAATCCCAATAATTCAGATTCCAGAATAATGTATTCGAGTATAAATTCCAATCAACTCCATGTAAATCCATTACGCTCCATCTAGACGGGACTATTTTCGGGACCGAAACGAAACCCATAATCACAAATGGAAGAACCGAAAACACGCCTAGAAAAACTGCAACCCACCCGACAATCGTCGTACCTCGAAAGTTCATGTAAGTCAATGCAACGGTTAAAGCTACGATCGCCACTATTCGCGGGTACCCGTGAGCTAAAATAGGGAGCCCGGATTTCAAATAATCGAGAAACAAAACAGGGTATAAAGCGTTATCCATGACCCCACTAAGCCATTTCATCCAACCTTGTTGAAACCCCCATTATGGGCCTAAAGCTGTTGATACCCAAATGACATATCCACCGTCTTCAGGGAACGTTGTGCCCATTTCGACGGTAATTAAAGCTCCAGGGACACTCCATATAATTACGAATACTAAGAATTCGATAAGTACTAATACTACAACAATATAAGGGTCTAGGGTCGACAATCTCGACCCTAAACTACAAAGGAAGTCGACCCAAAGGGTTAGGGTTGACATTGTCGACCCTAAGTTCTCGATCCAAAATATGCGACCCAAAATTCTTTGGGTCGACATATTGCTTTGCATTTTGGGTCGACAAGGGGGACCACAACACTTTAGCCAAATATTTTGACTAAATTTAGGGTCGACATACCCTATGTATTTTTGGGTCGACATAGTCGTCCCTACACTTTTTTATTTATTAAAAGAACTTTAATAAATAATATAGAAAAAGTATTTATTTATTAAATAGTTAGAAGTGGTATTCCACGTCGGTATTCCACTGAGTTTAAGGTCGACATCCCTTTAAAATTTTGGGTCGATATTGTCGACCCTAAATTTGATATTTAATTAAAAGTTTAGTAGTGGCATTCCACGTCAGTCTTCCACTAAGTTTAGGGTCGACATTGTCGACCCTAAGATTGAGTTTAGGGTCGACAATGTCGACCCTAATGTGTTCCTGGGAATAAAAAAAATCTGGACGCATGTAGGTTTTCCAGATTTTTTCCGGAATTTTTTCCGGAAAAAATCTACATTTCAACAAATCCAGAATTCGGCAAATCCACAATACGATACAATAACAAATCACTAAATGTTACAATGCCACAAATCCACAATACAATAAATTACCATTCAACAAATCCGCACAATACGATAAATTACCATTTAACAAATCACTAAACACATATCCATGTTTCACAAATGTAACAAGTCTAAAAGTTATTACACATACTAAGATACTACATAAAAACGCCTACTCCTCCTCCTCCGATGAATAGTCATCACCCGATTGTTGCTCGCCCTCCTCCTCCTCCTCCTCCTCCCCTGATGAGCACTCGTTATTGTTTTCACGAGCCAAATCTTGAGCCAATTGGTCACAGCTCCGCGAATCGTTCATATGGGGATTCGTAAGAAGGGTGTAGTGGGGATGTTGGGCTTGAGAATTAGAACTAGAGGGGATACAATGAGTGGAGTTGAGAACGAGACGATAGCAGTTGTTGAAGTTATTATTGGTGACGGGAGTGGGAGGAAATGGGCTGGGGTAGGGAGGTTAGAGTGGTTGATTATAGGAAAAAGGAGGTTGGAGTAAATGAGCCCAATTAGGGGTGAGTTGGGGCATAGTAGGACCGGGTGGGGGTGGGAGTACAAGACTAAAAGCAGGAGGGGTAAATGGACGAGCACTATTTGGTGAGTTGTAGTGCATAAAAACCTGACCTAGGGCTCCATAAATCGACTCAGTATTTTGGTACGCCACATTAGCCCATTGGTCTACCGCGTCAGCCTTTAACGAAGCCAAATAAGCCTGTGCTTGCGCCTCCTCAGCTTGCTTCCTGTACAACTCTTTCTCTTGCTCTTGTTGCCTGAGAATCTGAGTCATCTGATCCCGAGTCATAATATCTCCATATGCACGATTTGCGCGCCTACGAGAAGTTGAGCCACCACCCGGTAACTTCCTGCCCATGCCCGACATATTCTAGCAGTTGTCACTCGAAACGACTTCATCCAAGATTTCTTGATCGGTCTTGAACGGGATGAGGCCGGCTTTAATCCTATCTTGCATGGCCTTCATATCCAACTGTGAAAGAAAAAGAAAAAGAAAGAAAAAAAAGGTTAAAAACAAATAAAATAAGTTATTAAAGAATGTAACGAGTTAAATTACTTATGTATCTCTGCTTGTTTTGTTCGGTTTTAAATTCGCCAGTCTTCTTACTTGAGTGCCCCTTCCTTCACGTCTCAATGAGGTCCTCGTAATGCCCTTTCTCGACTTTCTATACAATATCAAATAAATTAATAACGAGCTATAAATAAACAATATAAACACCTTTAAAATATCACAAAAATTATAAAGACTCTTACATATTCATTCCTCCCTTGCGCGAATGATTTTTTTAAAATTTATTATCTTTGAAATCTAATCAAGATAAAATTGGATTAAATTAATTAAGTCAATTTAAGTCCACTCTTTCAATGGTTATATCTTTAAACGTGTTTCATGCAATAAATGCCAATTTAGGGTCTCTTGATATAGTGTTTGTATAAACTTGTTTATATATAAGCTGCATCGACTCTTTCTTAGCAGAATCATGAGTTTGACTAAAGAACAACAACAAGCTTTGGAAGATGCTCTTGTTCCAAGGGAACAACGACTTACGATTGGGAGTTGCAACTACAGATTGAGCACCACATTCAAGCCAAAGGAACCTACCTTTCAAGTTGCTCTGGATGTTTTCTCACTCACTCCTTTTTATCTAGCCTTCTTGATCACTGCAAGTGTCCCTGCCATCTAAATGCAGGAATTCTAGGCTACAGTCTCCTATCACAAGCATCACATAAGATTCAAGATGAACAAGAAGAGCTATTCCTTTGATATGGAAACTTTCAGAAGCATGCTTCAGATGTGTCTAAGACTTCCTAGACAACAATTTGTAGATCCTCCATTTGAAGAGCATATACTCATTTTCATGAGAGATCTGAGCTATCCTGGAAACATCAAATTACTTTCTGATGTCAAAGTTGATACTTTACCTCAGCCTTGGAGAACATTTGGAATCATCATCAACAAGTGTCTAAGTGGTAAAGTAACAGGAATTGATACACTTCGTCTTTCCAAGGCTCATATACTTTGGGGGTTATATCACCAACAGACGGTTGACTATGTCTACCTTCTATGGGAAGACCTTGTTTATCAAATCGAAAACAAGGAGACAAGAAAGAACAAGTATATGTTTTACCCAAGATTCACCAAAGTTATCATCAATCACTTCATGTCACAAGATAAATCCATCTCAAGAAAAAACAAGGTAGACTGGCATATGGCTAATGATGATCCTATCTTAACAACTAAGATATTCATCTCTCAGCATGAAGTTGTTCAACGATATGGTGCCATTCTTCCAGACTATCTAACCAATCCAACAATGAAAGCATCAGAAGCATACAAGACTTATCATGATCTCGCTACTGGAAAGGTGCAACCCAAACCTAAATATGTTCGTCGATCTTCCAGGTCAAAGACTAAACAAGCACCCAAGCCTTCTACCGGTAAAAGAGTCAAAACAACAGCAAAGTAGCAAAGTCTAGAAAGAAAAAGCAATCAGCTTCTGGATTGGAAACTCTCTCAGACATAGCATTGACTGAGGCCCAACAATTAAAGCTTGCCACCCAACAAAGTTTAATTCAAACTCACAATTTACATGCTAGCGGTTCAGGTGCACATGAAGGAACTGGTGTTATACCAGGGGTTCATGATGTACCTACATATGGTTCTGATGATGAAAACATTTCTTGGAAGTCAAGTGATGAAGACGATGATGATGATAACGATGAAGCTGATGATGCTAATTATGTTCAAAGTGATGATGATGTCAACAAGGGTCAAGATGTTCAAGAAGACGATGATGATGAAAGCACCGAATCTGATAATGATGGTGATGACTTTGTTCATCCCAAGCTCTCAACTCATGATGATGAAGCAAGGTAAGAAGAAGAGGTACATGAAGAAGATAGCTTTGATCCAAGGGTTCAAACACCTTCTTATGTTGAATCAACAGATGATGAAGACAATGATGCTGAAACTCAAGATGTAAACATTCAGGGTGAAAAAATGGATGAAAAAGTAACTAATGAAGAGGAGGTAGGCAATGAGCTATACATGGATTTAAAAGTCAATCTAGCAGGTCAAGATGTTATAATGACAGACACTCCACAAACTAATGTTCAAACTACTCAAGTGATAGAAGACTCTTAAGTGATCATTACTTCAGTCAATCCTGAAGGTCAACAACAGAGCTCTTTAGTGTCATCTGGATTTGTTACAAACATGCTCAACCCCAATCCAGACTCAGGTATTGACTCATTATTTAATATTCACACTGAGGTAACTTCGCTGGTGGATGATCCAGTTACTACCATTGCTGAGCCGTCCTTTTTAGCTACAACAATTCTTCCTCCACCACCCAATCCTCTTATCACACAAATGCAACAAGCACCAGCTCCTACACCAGCAATTGTTCCAAGCTCCTCCCTCTATGATCTTCCAAACTTTGGCTCTCTATTCGGTTTTGACCACAGACTTAAAGCATTAGAAGACAACTTCTTAGAATTCATACAAATGAATCAATTTGCTACAGTTGTGACTTCTATTCCTGGTATCGTTGATCACTACCTCGACAATCGAATGAATGATGCGGTAAAGTAAAGACTTAGAGAAGAAGCTCAAGCCAAAAACCAAGAATTCCTCAATTTGGTCGATGCCGATATGAAGAAAATAATCAAGGATCAAGTCAAACAACAAGTCAAAGATCAAGTTTCCAAGATCCTGCCGTGAATTGAGAAGTTAGTCAACAATCAACTAGAGTTTGAATTTCTCATTCGTTCATTAAAAGAAGCAAACACATCACATGCTGTAGCAGCTAATCTTTCTAAATTAGAGCTGAAAAAGATTCTCATTGACAAAATGGAAGCTAACAAATCAATTGACATATTAGATATACAAAAGAATCTCTACAAGGCACTGGTTGACGCCTATGAAGCTGACAAAAACATCCTAGATACATATGGAGACACTGTCACTTTCAAACGACGTCGAGATGATGTAGATGATGACGAAGAACCCTCAGCTGGATCAGACCGGGGGTTCAAAAGAAGGAGATACAGAAAAGAACCTGAGTCCACTAGTTCTCTAAAGGAAAAGACATTTAAATCAACTGGCTCATCAAAAGAAGGGCTCAAATCAAAAACAAGGTCAACTGACAAGTCTGCTCATTTAGAGGAACCGGTTTACACTGTTGATGTATTGGAACAACCCGCACATCAGGAGTTCAATACAGGGTTCACTAAAGATCAACCAGCTAAAGAAACAACTCAGTTCCCTGATTGGTTTCAGAGACCAACAAAACTTCCTTCTCCTGATCGTGATTGAAACAAGACCTTACATGTTGATCATAAACCAGTTCAACCGTGGCTAACCACTATGGCCTAGAATGAAGATCCGCGTGAATCGTTTAATGAGCTGATGGATACTCCTCTTGATTTCTCCGCTTTTGTGATGAATCGGCTTAAAGTTGATACGTTAACTCTTGAATTGTTAGCTGGTCCAACATTTGAGTTGATGAAAGGATCCTGTAAGAGTCTGACCGAACTTGAATATTTTCTTGAAGAGGTCTACAAAGCAACAACGGAGCAATTGGACTGGACTAACCTTGAAGGCCAGCAATATCCTCATGATCTGTGAAAGCCACTACCATTGGTTCCAAATTCTCAAGGACGTCGTGTCATACTGTTTCAACACTTCATCAACAACGACCTTGAGTATCTAAGTGGTGGTGTTTCAAGCCGGAAGTATGCTAATTCAATAATGAAGACCAAGGTTGCAGATTACGAGGATATCAAATGGATTGAAGATTTAGTCCCTAGCACAATGTGGAGTCAAGTGCTGGTTAGCTACGACAAATACGCACTATGAGGAATCTCACATTAGGGCAAAAAGCGACAACAATTCTATGCATTTGCGGCTACAAGGGAATCTGCTAAAGATGTCTACTCTAAACGCAGGATCATTGCTGTCACAAAGCTTGAAATAGTCGAATGGCAGAACTACAAGCATTTTGACTTGATCACTGTTCGTAGAGATGATGACAAGCTATACACGTTTAAAGAAGGCAATTTCAACAGGCTTCGAATACAAGATATCAAAGACATGCTGCTTCTTCTTGTTAAAGGCAAGTTGACAAATCTCACAGTTGAAGAACGCCTTGCATTTAATGTATCATTGAGAATGCTCACAAGAAGCATTGTCATCCAACGGCGTATGGAAGATCTTCAATTAGGTGTCGAAAGCTACCAAAAGAAGCTCAACCTCACAAAGCTGGATACGTAAAAACCTGATCTAAAAAGAAGAGACGCTTACACAGCATACTCCGATCCCAGAGGCTTTATTTACCAAAACAAAGACAAGAAGAAAAGTTTGATGTGTATTGACGAACTACACAAGTTCAGCGATGGCACACTCGATGATGTTCGAACTGCTCTTAATGATCACCTTAAGGGAATTCAGATGCAATATCTGCCTCAGACTATCTGGAGAAAACGTGACAAAGATAATGCGGGAGCTATGGTCCAGGAAATTGATAAACAGCTAAAGACAAGGAGGATCATGCGGATTCTGGAGAAGTTTGTTGGTGGAAGACCGTACGAGGGTGACTTTAGGCTAATGCAAAGGACCATATGATTTATCATATGATGTCCTCATCATAAAAGGTCATTCCTCGTGAATAATTTAAACATGTGTATTTGTATATATGTAGTGTAGACTTTATGGTGTTATTAAGGAGTGCTCGAGTACAAAATTTTCAAGAATTTCTCAGTAAATTCAAAAAATTTCAAACTATTATACTCAGCACAATCCTATATACCCTCATAAATTGAGGGGGAGCATTTAAATGTTCCTTATCGATAGTATATAACATTTTGTCCCCGAACGGTTAATCAATTGATATCCAAAATATCAACGGGTTAACATTTTGGATAAGGGGAGAAAATGTGATTAACCTGGATCTAACTTGTATTGAAAGATGTGATCAACTAAAATGGACTCAATGCACTTCACTCTTAGCATGTACTATGATTACGATGCACATGTTAAGGGGGAGCTTTGAATGAATTTTTCAATGATTTTGGTTCTTGATTGAGATGGAATACCCAAAAAGACCGACCATGTACTTAAATTTATAGAGTTATAAGGTGGTCAAGTATAGGTATTCAAATCCCATGATCCAACCAGAACCGGAGGGATCTACCCAGGGATATCTACTAGTTAGTGTAGAAGTCCTTAGGTATGATTAAAAAGGAGAAAAAGTGAGAATCGGGAATAATGCCGACTGAGATGGAGCTAACACTGGAACAAACCCAACAAGGTGATAGTTATGAAGTCTCGATAAGCATTGAAGGGATTGAAGAATGAAAAAGAAATGTAAGGATAAAGGGTGAAAAGAAAGAAGCCCTCCATACACTTAGGCAGAAACCGGGTCAATACATAAACTGTCGGAAACACTAAGATGTTGTCTGACATTGAATACAGTCATGCACCCAGTGACGCTATGCACAACCCTCCCTAGCAACTCAAGGTCTGTTAAAAGACTCTTGTTTCAATTCTCACGGAGATTACACCCATTTCTATCGACTTTCTCACTCCGAGTTGGTTGATATTGAAAAGGTGGCAGTCCGCTCTAGCCTTCGATCACTAAAACAAAAGTGTACTATTGAGTCTAGAGCCAAAAGAGATCATCCATAAATCTCATTAGGACACTCGTCAAATTATGATTGCTAAGTCACACAATGTGAATAACAAGATATGTATTAAGAGTCCTACGCATTATCCTTGTGATTTTGCTAGAACATCTGAGTGATTTCATTCACAATGAAGATGGAAATCCTTCTTGAGCCAACATCAAACAAGATCATGGTAGGTGACTTGTGCGATTCTCTGCGAATCAAACTTGTGATAACTGGAAAGAAACAATGGTGCGACTCTATAAGAATCAAACTTGTTCCAAGTTATGAATTGACGATTAATGATGAATTTTGAAATGATTAACACTTTTGATGTGTCACAAAACCACTTTAGCAAGTGACACATCGATTGATTTTCAAATCAATTTTTTATTTTAATCGGTGAGATAGTAACTCGCTGATTCACCCTTATCGTGCTGTCTGCTTTGAGACATTTCGATAATGAGAACATGCTGAGTTTGATGAATCTAATACACATTTGTTAGAAAGATTCTATACTTCAGTTGGAAATCCTGTCAAGGAGATTCTTCTAAAATTGAATCTACCTAATCACAGGTCGATCCTCATAGATTCGAATGTTACTCCAACCAAACATGGGCGAATGACAAAGCCATATTCGACCACCCACTTTATTGCTAACTATTTTAATACAGGTAATTTAAAGATGGTGGTGAAGGTACCTGATTCCAGCTGACTTACAAGATTCATAACCACATGCTCATACCCGACTGAAAAACATAAAGACAATATAAAAGCTCAAGTACATGTTTCAAGACTTCCGCTACTCTAATACCGAATGTCTTTCTCAAAGTGAGGAAGTGTTAAAGTTACATAAATTCAAAAAAGATGCAATATTAAAGCTTTTCAAATCAACTATTCAAGAAAGGTGTTGTTCCCAAACTTGGATCTAATGCCTTAGCTTGTAAGGTTATTGTCACCTTGGATAATTCCAAACTAACAATAAGAGAAACTTTGTTAAGATGTTTCACCAAAGGTTATGCAGAATCTAACCTTTAATGATCAAGAAGAATAAAAATGAAATGAATGGAACAGTGAAATGAATAGAACAGTGAGTTACACAAAAAGCTTTAATATTATTGATGTAATAATACGAGTACTCAACTAGTACTAGGGTTTACACAACCTTAAAGCTATGAGAGAATGTATATTGGAGATGTATATTTCTACTCTAACCTAAGGACTCCTTTTATAGCACAAGGAGCCCTGTACAAGATAAGACCTAACCATATCTCCTAAATACAAGAGATTTACACAGAATATATTCTAAATATAACAATAACGCGTATTTGACTTTTGAGTAGTCCTTATCATTAGACAGCAGTGGAAAACCTTCAGCAGTGGAAACCTTTCACTAGTAGTGGGAATACATAACAATAGTAGTGGAAGAATACTCTAGCAGTGGGAATAAACATAACTAGCCATGGGAATACCTTGGAGCATTTTATTCCCAACAATCCTCCCCTAAACTTGATAATCCAACTTCAAATTAAGTTTCTAGAATAAAATGTTAACCTGGAGAGGATGCTTCCAAACATCTTGTCATCTTGGACTGTTTGCTATACTATTTATTTTCATCAGAAGTTGATTAGCCATTTTTGAATATTCGTCCACTTGTAGCTTGTTACATAGCATCATAGTTGTGAGTCCTTTTGTCAATGGATAGTCTTTCTCCACTAGTATGAAAATCGCATATCCTCTTTCAATAGATACATGATGAACACCACATGTATCATACAGCCTCCATACCAAGGGATCATGCATGTATCTTTGAAGTGCCCATAGTTGGTCTCTAGGATCTGGTTCATAAAGTCTCTTTAACTCAACCCAAAGCTGCTTCTCTTTGTCTTCTGTATGGTCTGAAGTGCTGAAAGTCTTCTTGACCAAACTCCAAAGCCTATCTAGATCCTCTTTATTAAATTTCTTTAGCATCTCTTCAAATATTTAATAAACTTCTGTATGATTCCCAACTCTAGTAATTTTCTAGTACTTTCTTTGTTCTTTAGAATACATTTCCCAATCAATAATAGGATATTTCGCCTATAGAGCTTTAATGTATACTTCTTCTATAGGTACTAACTCCATCATCTTCTTAAGCTCTTCCTCAGATAGCTCTTTAGGATCTTTAGTTTGTTGTTCTTGAGAGTGTTCTAAACCTAAACTTTAGTTCTCTTCAATTTCTTAGAGCTTTCTTGTACTAAATGAATTTCCGGTCTCTTAACTCTTTTACTTTTTAACTTGGAGTTCATAGGCACAAAATCTTGCATATGTTTCCAGACTGGAATGAAATTTTCTTCAATCTGTTCAAATGTCATTCCCCTGAAGTCTTTACTCTTCCATCAAGCATAACTTTTTGGTATGGACATGTAGTAATTTCTTTTCTCTGTTTTTGTTGCTGGTTTACTCTGCTAGTCTTGATACTTTTTGATTTCAGCAAGGTTCCTTTGATACTTAATAAGTTCAGTAATTAACTCCATTTTCTCTTCAAGTGACAAATCAGCTTCAGCTTGTTCATACACATTCGTGTACTTGGCAATCAATTCATTGCTCCTATCAAGTTCAGTAATCATTATCCCAAGTTCCCTTTCTGTTTGAGCCCTAGCTATTTCAGCATCTTTCTCACTTTTTTCACTAATCAATTGTTCTTCCCTGGCAAACTCATATTCTAACTCTTTAGCCACTTGAGCATCTAGTTGTTCGAGAACCTTCTTCTTCTTTGTTCTTTTAGATTCTACCATTTTCTCATTCCTTTTTCCCTTTGCACTGATGAGTGGAACACTGGTAGTTTTAGAAGATTCAATAACAATCCCTCTTGAAGCTCTTGTCCTTCTTGTATATGGTGTTGTAACACTGGCAATGGTAAAAATTGCAGCAGTGGGAAAACTTCCACTAGCAGTGGCAACACCAGTAGGGGTAGAAGCTGCACCTCCACTAGATAGAACATTAGCAGCTTCCAAAGTACTCAACACATTTGCCACCTCATCTGTATTGTCACTTCCTTTTGATGGTATTTAATAACTAGAAACAGGTGAATTATAATTTTTAGGAGATGATAAATATCGAAAAGGGTTTGATTGGGGAATTTAGGTTGAATATATTTGTTAATTTGTAAGGTCATCATTTAATAAGAAGTGGCATGTCTTCTTGAAATATTTTTTTTTTATAATGTAAAAGTTAAAACTCTAATTGATAATTCTGTGATATTTTTTAAAAGGCAAAAAAAAAACCGATATTTTTATAATTTTGATGGTAAAGTCTTGCATGGAAAAAATTGCAAGCCGTGTGAAACTTCCCACTAGCATGGCACTCACCAGTCAGGGGTAGAAACTAAGTAGCCCCATCCACTATATACGAACATTAGCACAGCATCCAAAGTACTCAACACATTTGCCGAATCGTTACAGCATCTGAACAGTGTAGAATATCTTATTTCTCGCAATACCAAGTCCATTCTTTTTTTTGCCTACTTTAAACTAAACCTAAAAACCTTATCATTAAATACTAAACCTTACAAATGAAACTATTTGCAAACGATTGACTATGCACATACAAACACTCAACATATTATCTGTGGTTCAATGCTAAAAAACCCTAACATATTGCTTATGATAACCCAAATGAGCTTAACTTAACGCCGAGTATACATCCTCATCTGTATTGGTCCACTAATCCTTTTTTCATGCTCTTTTCACTATCAAATCCCCGCCCTTAACCATTCCCCCGTTTTTGGAGCCCCTTGAACCATCCCCCCGTGTTTGGAGCATCCTCTTGAGCAAATCATTCTCTCATCTTCTCATTATCCTCAAGAGTCTTGACTCTGTTCTTCAACTGAGTGATTTCTAGATCTTGACTCTGAATCTGTTGCTCCATAAGTAAGTGTTGCTGCAAGTTGGTACACACATCCATCAATTCTTGAAGTTTTTGTTGCATACTGCCATCACCACCACCAAGAGAAGTAACCCCTGGTGATGCTTCATGGGGCATGGCAGAGGTCTTAGCAATATTTTCCCTGTCATGCCCTGCATCTAAGCTAGTGGCAGTAGTGAAAGCCTCCCCATGTCTGTCATCTCTTGTTGGAGATGCAGTCTCATCTGCTCTAGATGAAGGGACTTTAGACTGAGAAATCCGTGTAGTCCCTCTAGTTGATCTCCTAGGTGTGGAAATGTTAGAGTGAGATTGTGATGGAATTGTTGTTTCTTGTTGTAGGGGTTCTTGAGGAGTGGTTTGATCTTCTTGAGGTGGAGATTCATATTAAGCTGAGGGTGTGTGATGGGGCTCAGTTGGGTTTTCTGAGCCTTCACCCTGTGAAACTAACATAGATTTGAACAACTGTACAGTCCTACCAGAAAAACTTAGACTGTTGATTCTCAGGGTAGAAAACACTTTTTGAGTGTGAAATGGCACATTATAAAAATTGACCCATTTTCAAACATTTTTCAATAAACCTAAGGTACATAAGAAATTTACCCTTACTTTTAAAATTCCTCACCATACCATCAAAAATCATTTTTGAGAAGTTATAAACTCTGTTGGTGGCTAAACAAACAATAGTAGTAGCAATATTACTACTAAACTCATTAAAACCAGTACTCTTTGGACTTAGACACTGCATAATGGTATGGATGAGAAACTTCCACTGATGTGAAAATTGGCCTTTTTGAAAAGAAAATCTTTGGTTTGGTGAAATATTATAGCCCATCAGTGAAATATTTTCAAAAAGCTCATTGTCAGGCAAAGTACTTATACCTTCATCATCAAGAAGTTTGAGATGCCTCCTGATGGATGATTCAGTAATAGTATGTTGCCTGCCATTAACCTTGGCAATAATCTTTGTTTCTCCATCTACTGTTTCGACCCTTGCAGTGGACCAAAACTGTTGGATGTGTGAAACATAGAAGTAGGACAAACTGTCAAAGCATACCTTATGTGGGAGGCTTCAAGAAAGTACACTATCTGATGGAAATCAGTATTCAGCTCTGTTTTCTCCAAAATAGCTACCATGTTGTGATAATCGCAAAAAGTAAGCTTTGTCATTATGAATTCGATGGTTTAGGGTGCTGGAAAAAATACGATTAGGTGAGTTGGTACTGTGGATGACTACAATTGAGATTTTATAGACTCTAAAAAGGTATAATATTGGTTTGAATCAAGATAATTGAAACTTTATAATGAAGAAATCTAGAAAAATAATATAATTATCTTGAAACAGCAATAGAAGTAACCTTATAGCAAAGAAAGTGGAGAAAATATCTCAATGGTTACATAGATTAATGTAACAAACTTTCAGTCAAACAGTACCAACGGCTATATTGTCAGCGGGAAAAATTAGTCTAACAGTGGAAACTAAGCCTAACGGTGGAAACGAGTTGGTCAAACAGTGGGAAATATTCATAAGGGTATTAACTTATCTTCAATAATCAAAAGTAAGCCTACCCTATCCATACACACACACACTTGCATAAGCAAGATAGACATGCATGAATTCATGAGTCCTTTGCTCGCTATCTGACCCTTGAAGAAAATTAATACACATATTCACCATTGTATACCTGTTTAACCTATTATAAAAGTTCCCTGAGGCACCACCCTACCATAACCATACTAGGTCAAATGTCTTGGCAATATAAGTCCCTTCTCTAATAATTACACACCTAAATGTCTCAATACTCATCAGACATACTAAAATTGCTTAGCTAGACATGAAGGTAGCTCTTGAGAACCAAATTGGTGTATAACCCATGAATAACGACTCATACTACAGTGCCTCGAAAGTTTAAGGACTAAAGGAAGTAATTCAACTAGCCTTTATTATCACAAAAACCTCCATTCGCCAGTGGGGACAGTCTAAGACCGGCCATGAGTATTCTATAAATACCTTAATCCTAGAGGTTCCTTAACCCCAACCCAAGATATATTGACTTACAGAGTTAAAACATATGATGTGTGGATCCAGCCTTGATACATCATTGACGACATCATATAGACCTCTTTATGACATGCTCATCCTGCAATTGTTAGTCCAAAACCAAGAAAAACACTAACAGTGGAAAGTTACCCCAACAGTGGGAACATTTACACTAACAGTGGAAACTTAACAGTAGGAAAAATGACTAACAGTTGCATTTTACTCTAGCAACACTAACACTTATTGATCTAATAATAGTGCAAATCCTACACTAAAATTTACAAAAATCAAGAGACAAACATGTTAGGGGTCAATCATTCCAATACTTACAACTAAGTACTCGAACCTCCCCACATCAAAAGCTTTTGTTAAAAGATCTGCTACATTATCATCTGAATGAATATGATGTCTTATCTCAATGTGTTTTTTTCTAGAGTGATAGACAGGATTTTTAACTATACAAATTGCACTGTTATTATCAATATATATCTTAGTGTTCATGAAATTATACCCATAGTCCAGCAACTGATTTTGTATCCATAGCACTTATCCATAGCCACTTGCAGCTGCCACATATTCTACTTCAGTTGTGGAGGTGGCCACAATAGTCTGCTTTTTGCATTGCCAAGAGATCAACCTTCTTCCCAAAAACTGATAACCTCCATTGGTTGATTTTCTATCTTGAGTAGCACCACCATAATCACTGTCTGAATATGCAACCAAGTCAAAAGGAGACTCTTTAGGATACCAAATTCCTAACTTAGGGTGACCTTTTAGGTACCTAAAAATTCTCTTAACAGCATGGAGATGACACTCTTTAGGTTTCGCTTAGTATCTAGCACATGCACAAACAACAAACATGATATCTGGTCTTGATGCAGTGAGATACATTAAGGATCCAATCATGGATCTATACAAATGAAGTTCCACATCTTTACCAGTTCCATCTTTTCCCCAAGGATTCTCCCTATCCATGGGAGTATTTGCTGACCTGATATCTAAGAATCCAAACTTGTTGAGAATATCAACAACATGCTTGTCTTGTGAGAGGAAGATGCCATCTTTTTGTTGTAACACTTGCAGACCTAGAAAAAAGTTGAGTTCACCCATAGCACTCATTTTGAATTTGTCATGCATTAGAGCCTTAAATTCTCTACACAACTTTAGATTTGCTGATCCAAATATAATGTCATCTATATACACTTGTACAAGCAAAAATTCTCCTTTGTGCTTTCTGATAAACAATGTCTGATCTATGGTACCTCTTTAGAATCCATTATCCAACAAATAATCGGACAAGGTACTATACCAAGCTCTAGGTGCTTGGTGAAGTTCATACATAGCCTTCACTACCTTGTAAACTTTGTCTGGGAACTGTGAATCTTGAAATCCAAGAGGCTGCATCACATATACCTCCTCATCAATAGTCCCATATAGAAAGTACTTTTAACATCCATCTGGTATAATGTAAAGCCCACGTAGGAAGCATAGGCTAAGAATAATCAAATAGCCTTAATCCTTGCAACTGGTGCAAAGACTTCTTCATAGTCAATTCCCTCTTCCTGAGTATATCCTTGAGCCACTAGTCTGGCCTTATTTCTAATGACTATTCCCCTTTCATCGCTCTTGTTTTTGAGGACCCATTTTGTTCCAATAGGTCCCACCCCTTTGGGACAGTCAATGAAAACCCAAACATTCTGAATCTTAAACTGTAAAAGCTCTTCTTGCATAGCTTCTATCCAGCTTGGATCTTTGAGGGCATCAAAGATCTTCGAGGGCATCAAAGATCTTCTTGGGTTCTTCTTGAGATAAGAAACATGAAAATAGGCAATACTGTAGGAGATCGGGATTAGTCTTTTGATGAATTGTGGCTATGAAGCTTTGTTCTTCCATATTCTTGGTCTTTTGTCTGGTTTGGACAGGAGTATCAACAGGACCAATTATCTAACTCTTTGGATGAACTTTATGAATTCTGAGAGTGGGAGTTGGACTGATTTGAATATGTGTCTCCATGTTGCTAAAATCAGCTTCCACTTTGTCCGAACTAACTGAATCAGATGTATCTCTAAAAAAATGTTCCAACCTATTTTCAAAGGACATAGCATTGCCCAAAGATGGTGTCTCCTTAGAGCTTAAACCCCCATTGAAATGATTCTTGGGCCACTTGAGATTACAAGGGGAATAAATAGACAATCAGTAGGAACAGGTGAACTAACAGTGGGAACTTTAGTTTCCATAGTTGAGGATGGAACAGGCTCCACTTGATCAGCTGTGGGGTCTCTTGTATTAGCAGTGGGATTGGTGTTCCTACTGCTTTCAGATACATTAGTATCGCTAATAATCCTGTCTTGCTCCTTTTGAGGATCATCTTTTTCTGAAACTGCATCACAGTTCCTTGTAGAATCATTAGAAGTTGCCATTTGAGCTTCATGGAACCAATTTAGAAGAGCAACGAATCTGAGAGAGGATACATTATCCTTCACAACTTGTTTAGCATCTTCATTTGTACCTGAAATGTTAGTAGAAGATGTACCTGCACCAACAACTGGCACATAGTTCATTGAATTGGTTAAAGTATCAATGCCAAATAACCAATTAGGACCACTTCTTTTCTCAATGGGTTGATTCTCTAGAAAGTCCACATGCAGGTTATCATCTACTTTCTTGGTTCTTTTGTTAAATACTCTGAATGCTTTACTATTCATGAAGTATCCAACAAAATAACCTTCATCTCCTTTAGCATCAAACTTGCCTAAGTGGTCTAGGGTATTAAGGATTATGACATGACACCCAAATGGTCTTAAGAATCCTATAGCAGGAGATCTACCATTAAGCAATTCATAAGGGGTCTTATTTTGGGACTTATTAACTAAAACCATGTTTTGTACATAACAAGCAGTGTTAACTGCTTCAGCCCAAAAGGTGACAGGTAGTTTAGCATCAGCAAACATGGTTCTTGCAGCTTCAATGAGAGACCTACTTCTTCTCTCAGCAACACCATTTTGCTGAGGGGTTCTAGCATTACTAAACTCTCTCTTAATACCTTTCCTAGAACAGAATTCATCCAATTCTTTATTCCTGAATTCACACCCATTATCACATCTGATAATTTTTACTTTAAGATCCTTTAGATTTTCTATCTCTGTTATAAAATTCCTGAGGATGCTACTTGTTTCATCCTTAGATTTTAGGAAGAAAGTCTAAGAAAACCTAGAAAAATCATCAGTCACAACTAAGCAATACCATTTATGATTAAGTTCAAATGGTTTTGAAGTTCAAATGACCCAACCTCCTATGCCATAACATACATTCATCTACAGAGGACTTGGCAATTAGACAAGTTAAGGTTTCATGAGGGACAATATTTTTTAAGTCAATGGAGTACATATTCTGTTGTTTAGGAGTCCTAAGCAACACATGTGTATCATCAACTAACTTAAAGTCTGTTCCCAACACAAGGCACTCATAATCAGTGAACAAAACATTATTTTTGTTATTGCAGATTTGAGATACATTAAACAGATTATATTTCAGTTCTTTCACAAAATAAACATTCTCAAACTCAAGTTTACCAGTCTTAATTGTACCTTTACTAGTAATCCTTCCTCCTTCATGTTCAAATGACACATATCCTCCGTTATAAGGCTCATACTCATAAAGATAAGATATGTTGCCAGTCATGTGCCTAGAGCAACCACTGTCCCAATATCCTTTATCATCAATGTTATTCTCTTTAGGGACCTAAGCTATTACTGACTTAGGCCTGCCTTGTGTATCAATGTATTTGTATTTCTTGAAGGTCACTGATACACCATTAAGATTTAAACCTTGATCAAGTTGATTTTGTTTAGGTTTCCAAATCTAACAAGCTGAGGCCTTAACAACTTTTCCCTTATCATCAACTACTGTTGGCTTAGCAGCAGGAACTTTTGAGCCAACAGTGAGAAATTTTGTTCTAACAGTTGGAACCCAAAATTTATTTTTAACTACTATTTTTCTTACAAAGGGTCTTTTTACATGTGAATGTGCTGTTTCTACAAAAGATGTCATTTTTGAATAAGCACAATTCAATGTTTGTATAGATAGGTATTTTATGTTGTCATGATCATGGTCTACCCTTGTCTAGGTTTTCCCTTTATCCACCCATATATTTTGTTTGAAGTCAAACATCAAATGTTCAAAGCTACCACAATTGTAACATGCTTTATTTTGCATCACAGTCTTTTCCTAGATGTTGGGATTTTTTATTGTTCCAATTCCTCTGGTTCCCTCTAGGATGATTTTTATTTTGTTTAGGTGACTCTTTCCTACTAAAGTTAGGACTTTGTGAGGTGTTCCTGTACATCTCTGCATACTTCACAATTGATTTCCTAGGATTTTCAGTATTATTAACTTTAGAGACACTAGGACAACCAGTTTCTTTTACAAACCTAATCATAGGTTTTTGATACAACATTACCAAATGATCCTCCTTGTTCAAAGGAAATGGCACTATTACTTACATCTTTTGACACATTTATACTAGGTGTAGGCCTACTATAATCAGTAACAGTGTCATCAACAAACTCAGGCAAACCCATCCAAGACAGATCTTTATTTGGAGGTGAATAGACTTGTACAGGAGGAGGTGGCACAACACTATACTCATTAAATCCAAGACCCTTTTTTTCTTTATCTAGTCTTTGACTCCCTAAGAGACAGTCTAGATCTTTTGAAGCATTTTTAAATTTTTCTATTTTAAAATATATGCTTTCTTTTTCCTTCTTTAACTCCTCTAGTTCATTCCTAAGATTTTCAATTTTATTATCTCTAAGCTCTATATCTCTCTCAAGGACTCTAATTCTTTCATAGAATTTAATTTCATTTTCTTTAAATTCAACTAATCTAGCTTTAACTTGTGATAGACCCCTTTTGTATTTATACAAGTCAGTCTCACAATCACTAAGTTCTTCATTTAATTTGATAATCTTATTGTTGAGGTTTTCTGTGTTTTTCCTACATTATTTAGAACAAAATGAATCATCATATACCTCATTATCTGAGCTTGAGCTACATTTGGCCATGAGAGCATATTCTGTTAAAACTTCCTCTTCATTAGCCACAAGAGCATGGTTTGAAGCTTCATCTTCCTCAGCCATATAACTCCAATCCCATCCAATGCCATCAATGGCTATCATTTCCCTAGGAGCAGGTTCTTCCACCTTAGGATCCTTCTTGTAGCTTTCTCTCTTCCCTCTGTCTTGACTCCTTGGTGATATGCACTCTCTAGCAAAATGACCCATCTTATGGAAATTGAAGCATTCCATCTTTGATTTGTCAAAACCAGCTACATCAGATCCTTGAATGGTAATCTTTTTACCAGTCTTCTTCCAAAACCTATCAGCCTTCATGCTTAACAAATCCAAGTTTCACTTTATGTCCATCTTTTCTATATCATCATCATCAATCTGAGAGATGTCCTCATATTTAATTTGAGAACCATTTGACTAGGTAGCTCTGAATGCACAAACAGTATCATAGCTAAGGCTAGTAGCGGCAACATCAGTGCTAGCAGTGGAAACTTGAACACTAGTAGTTTGAACATTAACAGTGGAAACTCCTTGAACAGTTGGAACTTCACTTTTTCCACTGCTGATGTTTGATGAAGAAATAAAGGCCATATTCTGTGAGTTTGACCCCGCTCTCTTTTGAACCTCAGGTTCATAAACTTTGAGATGATTATACACATCATCCAGACTCATTGTGTCTAGATCATCCCTGTTTCTCTAAACTATGGTGTATACAAGCCATTCTAGTGCAAGACTTTTCAAAAACTTCTGGTTTAAGTCATCTTGTTCAATTGGGACATACATGAACTCAAGATGACTTACAATAGCCTGCAACATATTGAAAGTTTGTTCAAGTGTCTATGATCCTTCAGCCTTAAAGTTACCATATTGCTGCTTCAACTGATTTTTCTTTGTCTTTTTGGTGGCTTCATTTCCACCAAATGTTTTCAAAATGGCTTCCCATAATTCTTTGGCAGTTTCATATTTCTTGAATCTCAACTGATGCTCATATGGGAGAGCCAGTAATAGAGTAATTCTTGCCTTGACATCATTTTTTCGTTTTTGCATGTCTTCTACAGTTATAGCCACAGTCCTTCCTTTCTTCTTTGCAGAACCTTCACCAGCTACACCTTTGCCTGTTTCCTCTGGAGGGGTTTTGTAGGAGTCACCAAACTCTATGACTTCCCATAGAGCATAGTATTCATGTTGTAGGTACTGTTGGATTTTGAACTTCCATTGTTCAAAATTCCATTGTTCAAACTTCCCAGTGTCATGAATTGGAAGTTTTGTAGAAGTAGGAGTTGAGTGATTATATGGATCCATTTTTGTTTGTAATATGGTAATGAGATTAGTGTGTTATACTTCTTTGATCAAAGTTTCTCAACAAGCTCTGATACCACTTGTTGTTCCCAAACTTGGATCTAATTCCTTAGCTTGTAAGATTACTGTCACCTTGGATAATTCCAAACTAACAATGAGAGAAACTTTGTTAAGATGTTTCACTAAAGGTTATACATAATCTAACCTTTAATGATCAAGAAGAATAACAATAAAATGAATGAAACAGTGAAATTAATAGAACAGTGAGTTACACAAAAAGCTTTAATATTATTGATGTAATAATACGAGTACTCAACCAGTACTAGGGTTTACTCAACCTTAAAGCTATGAGAGAATGTATATTGGAGATGTATATTTCTACTCTAACCTAAAGACTCCTTTTATAGCACAAGGAGCCATGTACAAGATATGACCTAACCATATCTCCTAAATACAAGAGATATACACAGAATATATTCTAAATATAACAATAACGCGTATTTGACTTTTGAGTAGTCCTTATCCTTAGACAGCAGTGGAAAACCTTCAGCAGTGGAAACCTTTCACTAGCAGTGGGAATACATAACACTAGCAGTGGGAATGAACATAACTAGCCTTGGGAATACCTTGGATCATTTTATTCGTAACAAAAGGTATGAGCATGTCGATCCAGAAGTGACAAGTTTACAAGATGACAAAGTCACAAGATAGCGAAACGAGATTATGCTTGGTTGATAATCTCAAAGTGTTCAAGATCACAATTTCCACAAACAAGTCAAGATAAAGGAACAAGCTTGAGCCTAAAGTCAAAGATTGCTACAACAATTCACAAGTTAAAGACAACGAGCTAACAGATGAAGCATAGTATGCTAAGATTATATTTTTTGTAAATTGTAGTGACCTCCCTTAGGGGGAGATTGTTAGAAACTAGAAAAGACTTGGTCACTACCAATATTAACTAGTCAAAGCCCGTAGTTAGTTAAGGTTTAGTAACATAAGCAAATATGGCCCAAAGGCCCATGAAAAGCCTTGTTAGGCCCATGGCCGGCCACTACTAGGTATAAATACCCTCTACATGGCTTGGAGAGGGTGTTGGTTGGGTTGTATTCTCACTTTCATTATATGCATTTCTCTTTCTATACTTTCTCTTACTATAATACAGCCTTCCTTCCACTTTCTCTCACTAGTTCATACTTCCCAAATATCAAAGATTACATAGATTCTACAAAAGGTATTACTTTTGTTGTTTTTATTTGATTGATCATATGACTCTATGGATCCGTTGATAGGTGCATGTTCGGCTGTGTTTATATTTGTTTATATGATATTCATTTGATTCAGCACCTATAATGTTGTCATACATTATGTTTATGAAATATTCAAGAAGATTAACATGTTTTTTTAATTGTACAAAACACAATCCATAAATTTGTAGTTTTTTAGTTTTATGTTCGAGAAAAGTAAGATCAGATCGTATTAGATCTTAAGATCCTATGGTCAAGATCGAGGTCCTATAAGATCTTAAGCACGCAAAGATCCTATGTAAGATTTGGATTATTTTTGCTTTGCACTATCGTAAAATCATAAGATCCTAAGACCAGGATCGGTATCTTAACAACTATGATACAGACAACCTACAATAGTAACACCCCAGTTTCATTCAGGGGAATGGGAACGAAAATTGTATGCGTTCGTGGAAGACCAATCAATTATTATCTGTAAAGAACTCCCCCCTGTATCACCACTTTCGACATTGTTTATCTTAAGTGGGGGGATTTGTGGATAATATCGGTGTTGCAGGGGCAATAACTAAAGATATAAACTCCTGTAGCATTTGCATATTTATCATGAAGAAAATGAAGAAAAAGGGGTGTAACAAAAAGCCACCCATATGCTAAAAATGTAAAGATGGTGCAAAATAAAAAATATAAAAAATGGAGCTAGTAGCCCATTATTGCACCAAGACATCTTAATTATGAAGAATAGAGCTAGTATCCCATTATTGAACCAAGTCACCCAAATACTTATGAAGAATAGAGCTAGTAGCCCATTATCAAAGATCAGATTTTCAGACTTTGACTCTTGGACCTATGGATGGACAGTAGCTAGTTATGACAACCTTAGATTACTTTAGTGTATTTGTTTTGTGATTTTATATTAACAACCATTAAATGAGTATCCCATGCCTATCCTAACCCTCTATCACCCTTTAAAACCATATTACCCTTGTTGCCTTCGAGAATTATTTAGACCCTAATTCTAACTAGAGCAGATTTATGTACTTTCCAAGCTTATGATAGAATACATGTTATGACTGTGCAATTGAGCGATCACCCCGACAATGAAACACTTAGACTAGTGGAGAGTTGAGTGACTTTTTATCCCCTTTTCGTGAGGTGTTCGGCTTTGATGTTTTCTAGCGTAAGAGTTTTATAGATTCATTTCTTGAAGTTATTCTCGAGAAATCATTTTATCAAATGTTCTAACAGGTTTTACTTCAGGGCAAGCAGAAGTCAAGTGGGGGATATTTGATAACATCAAATATTTAATACATTTTAGTAGCAAAATACCCCTTATATTACCTGCAAATATTTCACTAATACTTGAAAAAGAGATATTTTCCATTATTTTGTAGTTTTCAAGTGAAATGCAGGAAAGTAACAAGAAACAAGAGAAAAAGGGCTCAAAGTGTAAATATTTAAAGATTGTTACGGCGTAACACCAAAAATGGTTACACCGTAACATAAATTAAGCTAGTACGAAGATCAAGGACGACTTTACGGCTTAATACCATATCTAGTTACGCCATAAACATGTATTTGGAAGGAAATCTTGCCTAAGATAGAGTTACGGCGTAACACACCTTATGGTTACGCCGTAACCATGAAGATCCCCAAATATGGCATGAAGATCACGTACATATGGAAATTATTTGAAGGTTACGGCATAACACCAATTGGAGAGTCGACAAAGGCTTCCAGCCTTCGAAGAATTCCACCTGGAGTCCAAGGGAGTCACACTTTATTTACTTTTTGTATTTAATCGTGCAAATACGAAAAGTGTAAGAATTATGAGCTTTCAATATATGATTTCTTCTATTTCTTGCTGTGTTTCCGTTACCACGAGCGGCTAAGCACTTAAAGTGCTGGCCTAGTTATGTAATTACTGTTGTTATGATGTTTGTTTCCTATTAGATTATGGTTTCATTAGATATTTTTTGACTATCGTGTAACCCTGGGTTTTGGTAGTACAAGTTGTTTGGACCTCGCTTGCCCTATTATTAGATTATCTAGTCAATATGGGATCCATCGGATATTAGGAAGGAGTGGTTATTCGTTAGGAACTAATCGGTCTCCGTACATTATCACTCAATATACTTAAAAAGCACAGTAACTCTTTCAGAGGGGGTTAATAATCTGCATAGGTTTATGTTTTGAAAATAGTTGAGATTAATCACTGTAATCTGAATAACCTATCTTCTATACGATTTGGATTGATTCGGAATCGCAGAGAGTATAGGATAGACTAAATATACCTATTCAAGTCTATCGACCTTAGAAACCACTAATGAAACCATAGTTTGACATTGCACAGGATAACGTCTTCATAACAGCAATAATAAAGAAACTAGGTTAGCACGTTTTCTCCCTTGATATCTTCAACTCTTTTAATTTTCAATATTTTATTTTATTGTTATTTATTTCAATTCAATTCAAAACCATTTTCATAATGTGACATTTCAAATTAAAACTAATTACAACTTAACTCTTGGGACGACCTCGGATTTACCATTCTATACTACCCACGATCGGGTTCTCTGCCCGTTAGTGCGTTGTAAGGTAGATCGAGTTTTATAAATTAAAAACTTGACAAATTTATATTTAAAAGAAAATACGAATCAATGATCTAGTTTATTTTTTAAATATTTTTTCTCCTTAACCTTAAAAAAAATATATAACTATAAGCAAACAAAGCAGCTGTCATTCATACTTTCTTACAAAATATGAAATTTTTTCCATTTTCTTTATTTATATATATTAAGTAATTCTCCTTCATAAAATGTTTAGAGTTTTGAGTGTTATTTGATGATGTGATACCATCTATTTCACTCACAATTACGTCAACGAACATTAAAAGTACCCAATGAAGCACGGCGACAAACGACACTCGTTGGTTACTAACGTCTACGATATAAGTGTACGTAGTCTTCCACATCCCAAGTCTTCTTAAAAGACTCATGTGATTATACATGGAAAATAGTTATTATCAGTCAAATTGTCTTGGCCATATTGATGTGTGGATGATAGACCATGTATAGGTGATGCTAGTTGTGGTACTTGGGTTGCATAATTAGTGTTATAAGTCTTCCATATCCCAAGTGGTTGAAGAAGGGTACTGGTAGCTGCTTTGGGTCGTTAATGGCGGACTAATAATAATTTCCAGCAAGTACCCTCCCACTACAATAAAAAGAACCTTAGGAGACCCTCATTTTTTAGAGACGACTATGTCGTCCCTAATGTGCTCACAGGCCCCACTATTTCAACACTATATTTTGATCAGATATTGACTGTTAACTATTTTTCAACTTAGTTTAGAGACCCTAAATATTTACCAAAATTAAATTGTTTTTAGTTTATTAAAAAAGGTTTTTATGTTTAAAAAAAGATGTTGAAAACTCCTTAGAGACGATAGTGTTGTCCCTAAACATTTACCAAATTAAATTGTTTTTTGCTTTTAATACAAGAGGTTTTAATTTTTTATAAAAAATATAAGAAGCCACTTAGGGACGACATCGCCGTCTCTAAAGTGAAATTACAATTTACTTATGTCTTCATTTTCCCTCTATTATTTTCGTTTTTTCCTCCTAAATTATGTTCGTTTTTCCTCCTAGTTTAGGGACGATAGTATCGTCCCCAAAGTGAAATTACAAATTAATTACTATTAATTGTTATAAAAAAATATAAGAAGCCACACACACAGGACAGACATCGCCGGTCTCACTAAAGTAGAACAATTACTAATTGTAACTGTATGTCTCTTCATTTCCTCTATTATTTTCTCGTTTTATTCTCTAAAATTAGCTGTTTTCCGCCTAGTTTAGGGACGATAGTATCGTCCCAAAAGTGAAATTACAAATTATTTACTAAGTATTTTGTTTTCCCTCTAGTTTTCTTTCACTTTCGAGACGATGAGGCTGTCCCTAAACTTTATAACTTTTTAATCATAAATTTTTTTAAACTAAGGATATTTTATAGATACGATTCCAATTAAATAAGAGCTTTAAATTTACATATTATTGCTAAGATTTCGACTCACCCGAATAACATCTTATGTCTATCAATATTATCTCGACTCACACGTATAACATATCATGTATGTATTAATATCATGTTTACTCATGGTTTTAACATCTCATGTATATCGGTATCATCTTGACTCATCCATTTAACATATCATGTTTATCAATATTATCTCGACTTGTTCGTTTAACATATCATATATATCAATATAATCTGGACTCATGCTTTTAACATCTCATGTGTATCAATATCATATATATCCACTCATCCGTAACACATCATGTATGTCAATATTATCTCGACTCATCCGTTTAACATCTCATGTATATCAATATCATCTCGATTGACCTGTTTATCATATAATGTATATCGACCAATATCATCTCGACTTATTTATTTAACATATCATGTATATCAATATCATCTCGACTCATTTGTTTAACATATCATGTATATCGATCAATATAATCTTGACTCATCTGCTTAACATCTCATGTATATCAATATCATCTCGACTCAATTGTTTAACATCTTATGTATATCAATATCATCTTGACTTATCCGTTTAACATATCATGTATATCATTATCACATGTATATCAATATTATCTCGACTCATCCATTTAACATCTCATGTATGTCAATATCTTCTCGACTCATCGGTTTAATATATCATGCATATCAATATCATCTTGACTCATCTGTTTAACATATCATGTATATCAATATAATATTAACTCATCCGTTTAACATCTCATGGATATCAATATCATATCGACTCATCCGTATAACATCTCATGTATATCAACATCATCTTGACTCGTCTGTCTAACATCTTAGCTATATCAATATCATATCGACATGTCGTCGCTATAGGTTATGGTCAAAGTCAATAATGTTTTGGTCAAAGTGAGTATAGTTGTTTTTTGTCAAGTAAATTCCAAGGTTTCATACAAAAAATCATTAAGTGACAACCATTAGATAACCTTGAGATCAAAATACAACTCACTGCCATATTGAGAGTCGGTCAAATCACTTTAATAAATTATTGGGGTGAGCATCGGGTCGTAACCGACTCGAACCGAAAAAACCGAACTGAAACCGAAACCAACTTAAGGAATTTTAAAAATCGAGAACCGAACCGAGTGAACCGTATGTAAACCGAACCGAATAAGTGCGGTTCGGCTCTATTTACGTAGTTCGAACCGACTAAGTGTCGGGTTTGAGCTGAACCGAACCGAACCGACCAAACCGAAAAACATATCCGAAACCGGAAACCGAACCGATTAAGGTCGGTTTGACTCGGTTAATCGGGTCGGTTCGGTTTTCGGGTCACTTTGCCTAACCCTAATTTAGATCATTTTTAAATCAGTCATAATAAATTTTAAATTATTTGTAATTAATAATATAATTTGTTTATAAGAGTTAAATATATTAAGTTGTAAAAAGAAATACTTTAGGGTCAAGGACGACAATGTGGTTTCTAACTGGTAAAATGAGAAAACGAATTAATTTTAGTGAAATTTTGAGTTCCCCTCCTAATTTTCACATAGGTAGTACCCCCAATAAATCACCGATTGTTCCCCCTGGTTTTTTCCGGTTTTTTTCTTTTTTTATTATTTTTTATTTTTATAATTTTGTTTACATTCTAAAACTGTGAAACGGAAAGTTCTGAACGAAAATTATAAAGTTTGTTAAGTCAAAAGTATTAAACTATGAAAAACTACCGAATACATAAAAAACTGCGTTGTACTGTAAACATGGGGTACAGAAATAATCAAAAGTACCTTTTTTGTAAGCCCGGAGGTACGTACCCTTTCGCATAATCCCGCCACGAGGTTAAGGACGACAGTGTCGTCACTGAAGAGGTACATGCCAAATATGCTTTTTGGGTAGTGGACTAAAAAAGTAGACAGGGACCTAGAAATAATCATGTTATATTTGGTTGTTTAATTTGGGTTTTGTTTTTTGTTTGTGTCTGGTTACACCACTTCCGGACCACCCTTATTTTTTTTGTTTGTTTTTATTATACCGCCTGGTACCACAGCCGGACCACCATCACCTCTTTGTTTAAACATAAGTTTTTGTTAATGTGGGTTTAATAATTTGTTTAAGTTAAGTTTGATTGTTTAATTTGTGTTTGTGTTTGGTTAGCAACATCGTAACCCCTGTCAGGCCATCACCACTGCCGCCGCTGTTGTCCCGTCACTGCCACCATCACACCGCCGCTGTCGTCTGCTGCCACGCCTCTTCAAGCTCTTGCGTTGTATCTTGAGTCCTGATAATAAGGTGTCCATCTTGTCTCTTTTAGCGAAATAAGTTGTATATTGTTCTAAGTGGTTTTATATTATACCGAAATAGGTTGTATACAGAATAGTAACCAACAGCTTGTTCTAAGTGGTTTTACATTATAAAAGAAATCCAGCAAAAAACAAGGTCACTACTCATCAAGGGTCAAAATCGTTTGCCCAAGGAAGAAACGAATATGTAAGCCTCTAGCTTTTATTATATTTTCAAGGTGTTGTATACTCTTTATATATAGTTCGTTATTAAATTGTTTTATATTGTGTATATATATAGTTAGTCGATAATGGCTATTATGAGGACCTTATCGAGAGCTGGAAGAGATTTCATTTAAAAAAGGGCATCTTTAAAGACGTCGAATCCGAGACCTTTTATGTAAGTAAAGCATTTTCTAACACTACTGAACTACTGATGTTGGGATATAGTTATAAAACTTTTGTAGTTTATTTCGTTAACTGCCATATTGTTGTACTTGTTAGGGGTGTTCATTTTACTATCCGTAACCGAACCGCTCTAGCATGAAGTTTACTAACAAAAAAAATCATGGTAGATTAGTAGATCATCTAGTTCATCATACACTTATACAGTAGCAAATTAAGGGTCATGGCATCACTACATTAAGCAAATCAAATAAAGATTATATATGATATGGTATTTAATTGTATGCAGGTTTCAAATCAGTGGCTACAAACAAAGAATTTTATATGGCCCAATTCATACTACGATTAAGTATCTAAAGAATTTTAAAGGCCTATGTGGTTGTTTAGATGTAGCTGATAGTAGCCTGATACAGCCAAAGACTTATACAAATAATACATACTACGATAAATGTCTAAAGACATACATTTACATCCTACACGGTTTGGTTCGGGTAACCGCAGTTACATAAATATGAAAACAGAAACCGACCCGTGATAAACGGTTTTTTTTCGGTTTCGGGTATTCTTGATGTCTGGTCTGTTAGTGTGTTTTTTGCTTGAATCAGTTTTGTTCCCCAATGTGGTCTGATATATGTGCTTACTGTGAATATTGGGTTTGCGCGCGCAAAGAATATATGCTTGGTTGTCCCTTTGTGTTGCTGTCCTTTTGGGTGGAATGGGTTCTAATGCTATTAGTTTTGGCACTTGCTTCACTCGTATGGTCTTGCATCAGAATGTGGTCTTAAAATATCGGGACGAAATTGTCGTCCCTAAGTGAAGGTAAAAAAATGTCTGGTTAACCATTTTGTGGAACGGAAAGTAGTCCCAGAGTCGCCCCTAAGTTCATAAAAATGCCGTCCCTTAGATGTTTAGTGACCAAAAGGTAGGGACCACAATATTTCAACCAAATAAGTTGACTAATTTTAGGGTCGACATAGCTTTTGAAACTTTGGGTCGACATTGTCGACCCTAAACTTTTTTATTTATTAAAATCGTTTTAATATAAAAAACAAATTAATATTTTATTTTTTAGGGTCCACATTCCCCTTTTAATTTTAGGTCGACAATGTCGACCCTAAACTTTTTTATTTATTAAAATCGCTTTAATATAGAAAACAAATTAATATTTAATTTTTTAGGTCGACATTCCCCTTTTAATTTTGGGTCGACAATGTCGACCCTAAACTTGAACTTTATTAAATATTCATAGTGGTATTCCACCTAGGTATTCCACCCACTTTAGGGTCGACATTATCGACCCTAAGTTTGAGATTAGGGTTGACAATGTCGACCCTAAAGTGTGCCTGGGCAACAAAAAAAAAACTGGACGCATTTCTAGTTTCCCAGATTTTTTTCGGAAAAAATCTACATTTCAAAAATCCAGAATTTGGCAAATCCACAATACGATACAATAACAAATCACTAAACGTTACAATACCACAAATCCACAATACGATAAATTACCATTCAACAAAATCCACGCCACGATAAAATACTAAATCCATGTTTCACAAATGTAACAAGTCTAAAAGTTATTACACATACTAAGATACTACATAAAAACGCCTACTCCTCCTCCTCCGAATAGTCATCACCCGATTGTTGCTCGCCCTCCTCCTCCTCCTCCCTTGATGAGCACTCGTTATTGTTTTCACGAGCCAAATCTTGAGCCAATTGGTCACAGCTCCGCGAATCGTTCATATGGGGATTCGTAAGAAGGGTGTAGTGGGGACGTTGGGCTTGAGAATTAGAACTAGAGGGGATACAATGAGTGGAGTTGAGAACAGAACGATAGCAGTTATTGAAGTTATTATTGGTGACGGGAATGGGAGGTGTCACACCCCCAGACGGGGCCTGGACGGAACACGTATCCGGAGGCGTGACTTAATTGGGCATCTCAAGTACAAAGCATAAAGAACGACCTCTAAGGGTACGTTTTAAAAATAAACACCGTTGCAAAGTTTTAAAATCATAATAATAAGTTTTACATCGATT